>PVJN01011008.1:10200-20586 GCA_004026805.1 Lasiurus borealis
CCCCCACTGCACTAAGAATACCATCCGCTCTCAGCCAAGCCCGAGATTCTGGGAACAGCGTGCCTCTGTGTTTATTATAAGGGAGTGTCTCTCTCTCTATAGGAAAATTTCTTAGGAGTTAAAAAAGACTCTACTTATATATATATTAAAAAAAAAAAACGAGGAAGCTATAACAGCCTGCGTCTGGAATAACCTCAGCGGATCTGGCAGGCCGGTGCTCGTTTTCCCATTCGGTGAGGACCCTCGGACTCTGGCTTTTTGTGGCTGATAGACTTGGGGAGTGCTAGGTTTTTAACTGCCCCCCCCCAAAAAAAAAAAAAATTGGTCCTGCAAAGCTTTCGAGGGCATTGGGGACAAGTGTGTGTGTGTGTGTGTGTGTGTGTGTGTGTGTGTGTTTTAATATATTTTATTGATTTTTTACAGAGAGGGAGAGGGAGCTACAATCATCGATGAGCCAGAGACATCAACATCAATCAGCTGCCTCCTGCACGCCCCCTACTGGGGATGTGCCCGCAACCAAGGTACATGCCCTTGACCAGAATAGAACCTGGGACCCTTCAGTCCGCAGGCTAATGCTGTATCCACTGAGCCACACCGGTTTCGGCTTTCTTGGGATTCTGGCTGGCTGCTTACATTGTAGACTCCTCTCGGGCCACCTTCATTTGGGGGCTGCGGTGGGAAGAGAGGAAAGAGGATGTGATGTATTCCACTCAGGAAGGTGGGAGACGGAGGGGAAGGAATTCTGGGGGACCTTTTGGAGGAAGCAATCCAGGGGCTGTTAGTCCTCAGTTTGGTCTCACTTTTGCCTCTAGAGCAGCGGTTCTCAACCTGTGGGTCGCGACCCCTTCGGGGGTCAAAGGAGCCTTTCACAGGGGTCGCCTAAAACTACCGGAAAATGTAGCCATGTAGTTTCCTGTTGTCCTAAGAAAACTGTTACCCATGCTACACCACGCTTCCAGACAAAATTTCATTTATTTGTCATTAGAAATAAATATTTCACAATATCTAATTGTGATTATCACTATGCTTTAATTATCTTCAATTTGTAACAATGAAAATACTTCCCGCCTATCAGATATTTACATTACGACTCATAACAGTAGCAAAATTACAGATGCGAAGTAGCAACGAAAATTATTTTATGGTTGGAGGTCACCACCCCATGAGGAGCTGTCTTAAAGGGTCGCGGCCTTAGGAAGGTTGAGAACCGCTGCTCTAGAGCCTTAGAAAGAAGTTAACCATTCATTTCCTGAGTTCAGTTTTTCTGCCTGTGCAGTGGGAATAACCACCGGCCTCCTCTATTTCAGCGGTGCTGCGGGATGCACCAGCCCTGCCCCTGAGGCCGTGAGGTGTCAGATGTGGTTACTGACGCCGCCTGACCCCCTCTCTCTGAGCTGCAGGGAGCTGTGTCCCACCGGCCCTGTGAGACCCGCTCTCCAGGCAGCACTTCTCTCTGTGAATCAAGCGCAACTTCTGTTGGCACTGGGTCTCCCGAGCCTTAGAGATGTGGGTGCCCCTCAGCATGGCAGCACACTCAGAGGAGGCTGCACAGGAAGGGCTATGAACCGTACTAAGCCATAGGACGAAGGTCCCCACCCACTCCCTGCTCCGGTCAAGGTTGACCCGTTGTTACTCTGCTGCCCCACCGCTGTGGTCTGACGTAGAGCAGCCAGACTCACCTTTGGAGGCACGGGGTCTGGCTGTTGCAAGGTCCGGGGGGAGGAAGGGTTGCATTTGGAGACAGAAAACTTCAATGTGAGTCTGATCTCAGGCATTTATGAAACATGCGGCAAATCCTCTAGCTTCACCTGGACCCAGCCTAACCCCATGTCATTTCCCAGGCCTCATTATCCGCGTTTTGTTTTCCCTTATGTATTTGTCACAAGTCAACCGCGAGGACGTTGTGTTAAATAGTTAGTAGGTTATGCCCTAACCCGTTTGGCTCAGTGGATAGAGCGTCGGCCTGCGGACTGAATGGTCCCAGGTTTGATTCTGGTCAAGCGCACGTATCTTGGTTGCAGACACATCCCCAGTAATGGGTGTACAGGAAGCAGTGGATAGATGTCTCTCTCTCATCGATGTTTCTAACTCTCTATCCCTCTCCCTTCCTCTCTGTAAAAAATCAACAAAATATATTTAAAAATGATTAGTAGATGAATAAAAAAAAAAATCTAGGAATCATCTGGAAGCATGAAAATGCAGATTCCGAGACTCCTTTGGCGGTGCTTCTAGCTGTTTTTGGGGGGTCAGGAATCTGCAGTGTAAAGAGGCAATCCTTGTGGATTTAGGGCTGCCTCAGAAATAACCAAAGAACTTGTATGCATGCATGTATAACCCATGGACACAGACAACAGGGCAGTGAAGGCCTAGGTTGGGGGAGCTAGAAGGGGTTAATGGGGGAAAAAGGAGCATCTGTAATACTTTCAACAATAAAGATAAACTTAAAAAACACACTTCATAAACAACTCTGCCTCCCAGGCCACCACCTGATGAATAGCAGGCATTAACATACACTTGTTAAATGAATGGATAAATGGTGTTCTAGCTTATCACCGCCAAGAAAAACTGCCTTCCCGGGGGGAGGTAGAGAAGTGAGAGCTGGGATAGCTCTCCACGTAAATATTAAGATGTCAGGGTCCAGGTAGGAGGAGAGAGAAGGGGAGAACTCTAAGAGCCAGGCTAGGAGGCCTTGGATCTTTAAAAAGAAACTCCTCTCAACGACATTACTTCCGTGGTGCTAAGCGTTATTCCCTCTCCGTTCTTTTCCATGCTCCAGAGTTTGCTGTCATTCATCACTCTGATGCTGGTTATCCGTGCCATCTCGCTGTCGGCATCTTCAACCATAATGGATCTTCCTTTCCCCCTTTGTGTGCCCTCCCAATCCTCTGCCTTTTCCAACACGTCATGGATACTGGTCTAATTTTGCCACAAGCTACCTATTGGCTAGTTAATTCACACGTTCTCGGCATCGGATGAATGATAAAATGTAGGGCACCCAATTAAATGTGAATGTCAGATAAACTACATATATCGTTTTAGTGTAAGTTTGTCCCGAACATTGCACAGGGTATATTTGTAGTAAAAAAAAATATATATATATATATATTTTGATTTCTCAGAAAGTCAAATTTAACTGGCATCCTGCATTTGCATTTGGTGAATAACCCTATCTCTAGATGGCCTTGCTTTGTATCTTTAGTTCTTATTAATCTCTGATTCTTTTTTAAAAAAAATATATTTTATTAATTTTTTTTACAGAGAGGAAGGGAGAGAGATAGTGAGTTAGAACATCGATGAGAGAGAGACATTGATCAGCTGCCTCCTGCACACCCCCTACCGGAGATGTGCCCGCAACTAAGGTACATGCCCTTGACCAGAATGGAACCTGGGACCTTTCAGTCCAAGGCCTACGCTCTATCCACTGAGCCAAACTGGTTTAGGCTTAATCTCTGATTCTTGATTGCCCGTCTTAGCCTAGCCTTCTGATGACTGGTTTTGCCTGCTAAGCATTTTCATCTTTCCATGTTTCTAGTCTTTCCATTTGAATCTCCCTGTTTTTTGTTGCCATTTTGGGTTTAACCCATCATTTCTCTCTACTGTTGCCTGGGGTGGAGAATGTTCAGAACCCAATGCTAACACGTTCTCTGAGCCACACTGGGCTGCTATCGTGTAGTTTGCTCCCTGTGACTCCTACTTAGATTTTAGTCCGAGGAAAACAGAGGAGGAGGTTGGGAGCAGGCGTCAAGTTGAAAAGGGGATCAGCCAAGACCAGTTTGGCTCAGTGGATAGAGCGTTGGCCTACGGACTGAAAGGTCCCAGGTTCGATTCCTGTCAGGGGCATGTACCTTGCTTGCGGGCACGTCTCCAGTAGGGGGCGTGCAGGAGGCAGCTGATCGATGTCTCTCTCTCATTGATGCTTCTGACTTTCTATCCCTCTCCCTTCCTTTCTGTGAAAAATCAATAAAATATATATTTATATAAAAAATGTTTTAAAAAAAGAAAAGGGGATCGGAGCTGCAGTGGCATAGCTCACAATACTACTGTGGACGTGTCCTGTCTGCTCCGAGCAGCAGCGGTTGTAAATAGAAACAGACACTCACCCTCAGTTCTGCGTTTCTCATTGTGGAAATCAGGGCAGGAGAAACTGGACAGCCATGGAAGTCCTTTTCAAGATTCTGAATGATTCCTCTTTCCCCCCCTCATTCCTCTGACCCTTCCTGTTTGTTATATTTCTTTCATCTCATCCTGGCCTAATGATCATTTCATCATTATGGCTCATTTTTAAAAAAATATTTTTATTGATTTCAGAGATGATAGAAGAGAGAGAGTGAGAGAGAGAGAAAAAAAATATATATATATAGAGAGAAAGAAACATCAATAATGAGAGAGAATCATTGATTGGCTGCCTCCTGCATGTCCTATCCTGGGGATGGAGCCCACAGTCCAGGGCATGTGCCCTGACTGGGAATCAAATGATGACCTCTTGGTTCAGGTCAACCACTAAGCCTCACCAACTGGGCTTATTCACTTTTAATGTCACATGTATTCACTTTTAATGTACATATCACATACATGTGCTGATTCCCTGTTACTACCAGAGACTATTCTGTTTTTCTTCTTCATCATCATCATCACCATCATTGCCAATATTTATTTATTTAAAATGTTTTACATGTAACCCCTGTGCCAAGAATTATTTTATCAACAGTACCTGTTCTCATTTTAGTCTCACATTACTCTTATCCCCATGGTATAGAAAATAGAGAAGCTGATGCATGAATGTTGAGTTATTTGTGCTAATTTACATAATTTGGTGAAGCCAAAATTTCAATCCAGCTCTGACTGGACCATAGCCCTGCTCCAAACATGATACTGTACTTCCTTTCACGTGACTTGTGCCAGGAGGAAGAGGAGTAAGCATTACCAGTTCATTAAACTATTATAATTCAGTGTTAGAAAACAATCAATTGTAATCTAGGTTTGGAAATCAGCTAGAGAGACCTACAGTCTTCTGTTGATGTCTTTGGTGCCTTGGTTTCTGCCACAAACCTTTCCCTGCTACACCTTTTTTACTCTATGTCCTTGACTTCGCATCCTTCCCAGAATTCCTTACTCATGTTGGAGAGCATCAATCTGTGATCCACATTATTAGTGGATATTTTTCATCGCATGTAACTAAAATGAGCCTTCTCCATGCCGACGAAAAGATTTTTCCTCCAGCTGTAAAATTGATAAGATTCTTGAGGATCAAATCTAAATTTTAAGCAGTGAGCCTGCTGAGATAGATTAAGTCTGGAATGTTCCCGAAGTCAACAGAATTCTGTTGTAATTATACCAAAGTCCAAAGGAAAATACTTTTCTCTTCATAATTACTGGAAGACACTGGCCTCAGATCTTCTCTGACAGAGAGCCTGGTAGTGACAGGGGTAGTGGAGAATTTCATTTACCAAATTATCATCCAAACTCCAATCTGTTTGCATTTGCCCTATCTTTGCTCAGAGGCTCTTCCTGCTTCCGAGAAGCCGTGTGATTTGTTGACTTTGCTCAAATCAAGGAAGGGTGAAGAATATCTAAAGTCACAAGAGGATTTTGCTTTTACCATTCGAAATCTTCCAGCGGAACATTCAGTTATAGTCTTAAAATCTTGCATCGCTCTCACTGAGTACCTATTTCTCCGAGTCCCTCAACCTCTAAAAGCAGAGGGACTTATGGCTCTCCAGGGACAGTGCAGTAGGTACTTTTTAAATTCTACTTTGAATTGGCCTTTCTGGTTAGCTTCCAAATTGAGACGTTGAAAGCCACCATGAAGGGCATGTGTAATTTGTGAAGCCCAGGATGGGTGAAAACTTATAAAGCAATAATAGTGTCTGCCTACTGAACACATGCATGCATTGCATGCCTATACACAACACACACACACACACACACACACACACACACACACACACACTCAAGCTCTGGTATTCTGGATTATCATCCTGAGGTCCAGTCTGCATTTTGAAGGCCAAGTTTCTAATACAGTGGTATCTCGAGATACGAGTTTAATTTGTTCCGTAACCTTGAGGCGTGGGAAACTATGAGACGCTTGAGTCGAGGTAAACTGGTGGGTCGTGTGCAGCCGGCCAATCCGCGCGATTACTCCTATTTCAAAGCAAAAATCGCTCGCTTGACGGCTCGTATCTCAAAAATCTCGTATGTTAGGGCACTCGTATCTCAAGGTACCACTGTACCTCATCTAGCATTTTGAGCCCTTTGTGAAAATCGCTGAAATGTGCTAGGATGCCCCAATCCTTGTGAGGCTGTCTGGTGGACAACAGAAGGTGAAAGCTGGCCTTTGAGTGACACATGGACATATCTGTTCCTTTGCAAGTGATGCTGCCCCTTACATTGTTATTTCTTTTCTAGTTCATTGTGGGCCAAGTCCTTGGGATTGAGGAATGAGGTCAGCATTCATCTGAACAAGGGTGTGATCCAGTTAGGTAATCAGCAGAAAGACAAAACATGCCCAGTTAAAACTGTGGGAAGAGGAAGAGCTGGGGATAGAAGTCACCGGGTAGAACATGGCAGGTGGTGATTTAGAGAGGCAGAAACCCATAGGGGTTAAGAGTCCTGGCTGCCTGGGTTTGAATTATGCTTCTGCAATTTATTATATATAACTCCAGACTCCACCACTCTGGAGGCCTTTGTGGCCTGTAAAATAAAAATATTTGTATTACCCAGGTAGTGATGGGTATTGGGATCAGGTGAAATAATTATAGAAAGTGCTTAGCACAGGGACTGAGACACAAGTGATGAAAATGACGGTGATTGTATTAGTTTTGTCTTGTGATGTAGTAAACCACCATGAATGCACCAGCGTGGGCCATATTAGATGCATTATTCGCAGCCCTGTGGATCATAAATCTGGCACAGCTCGGATGAGTTCTTGGCTACTTGAGGCTTCCACCAGCTTGAAAGCAGGTTTGGGCTTGATGTGACTCCTTTTTTAATTCATCAGGAAGGAGCCTGCTTTCCGGCTCATTCAGGTTGTTGGCCAAGTTGAGGTCCCTGTGGTTGAAGGACAGAGGCCCTGTTTTCTTGCCTGCTTGGTCCCTTGGAGGTCTCTCTCAGCTCAAGACCACCGGCATTCCTTCTCATGTGGGTAACTCCATCATCAGTCCAGCCACAGTGGGTCAGATTTCCCTTTCATTGAATCCCTCGGGCTCCCTGTCCTGCTACCATTCAGAGAAATCTCGCTGCTCTCGAAAGGCTGAATGGAGTGGGTTGGGCCCACTTGGATAGATCTTATTTTCTGATCCGTTGACTGGGGGATTCAACTATCTGTGCATTCCCTTCCCAGAAGTACAGTGGTACCTCGAAATACGAGTGCCCTAACATACGAGATTTTTGAGATACGAGCCGTGGAGCGAGCTATTTTTGCTTTGAAATACGAGCAACATTTGAGATACCAGTAATCTCGGGCATCAGCCGGCTGCACATGACCCACCAGTTTACCATGACTCGAGCGTCTTAGAGTTTCCCATGCCTCAAAGTTATGGAACAAATTAAACTCATATCTCGAGGTACCACTGTACCTGTATCCATGCTTGATTGAAAAATCAGGGGACAGGCATCTTGGAGAGGGCATCCATACAATTCCACTTGCCTTTGTGATGACATGGGTGAGGTCAATTGATGACTCAGCCTGTTGACTAGTCCGTGCCTATAAAAGAAAGGGATTAAGCTATGTTTCCAGGCAGAGAAACCTGTTCATTGTTCTGCATGAGAAAGCAGAATTCACTTCTTTGCTCCTGGATGGGCTGGATAGAGTTATAAACCGAGCATTGAATGGAAAAAGAGAAAGGAGAGCGGAGCTAAGCCACATGGCGGGGACACTGAGGAGTTTCAGACATCAGGGTATTTTATATTACATTTGAGTGTTGTATTTTGCTTGTTTGTCTTCTCAAATCTCTCTCAGTGCTGCACGTGACTAGCTTTCTGTGGAAATCTGGGAAAATTTAATTCCAGGGCTGCGTAGATGCAGTGCTGGGAGAGCATCGGGGGATTATCTATACACAATTTCAGAGAAAGAAGGAGCTCGGAGCTGGAGGTGGGCCTGGACTTGGTGGAACTCTTCAGGAGGTGGTCTTATCTGCACAAATGTAGAGGGAGGGTTTGTAACGATCTTTCCTGATCTAATGAGGCACAGCGGTATTTCAACATAAAACACAGACAGGTGGCTGTCATCAGGCCTGGATCCCTGAGTTCTGGGGTGAGACAGTGCAGGTATTTCTTCCCCCACTTACCAAGTTCATCTCTTCATCCATCCTTTCATACAGTCATCCCACACACATCCCTGTAGTAAAATACAATGCAGGTGCTGTTTTATGTATTAGGGCAGTGGTTCTCAACCCGTGGGTTACCACCCCTTTGGGGGTCGAACGACCCTTTCACAGGGGTCACCTAAGACCATCGGAAAATGCAGATATTTAGATCACGATGCATAACAGTAGCAAAATTTCATGGTTGAGGGTCACCACCCCATGAGGAACTGTATGCAAGAGTCATGGCCTTAGGAAGGTTGAGAACCACTGTATTAGGGGATTCGGTAATAAACAAAACCAAGTTGCTGGCCTCTTGGAGTTTTTGTGCTATGGTGGGGGAGATGGAAAAGAGACAATTATAAAATAATACAATTGTAATCCGTTGTAAGAGCTTAAAAAATGAAGTAAGGAAAGGGAATGGATGGTGTACATTATTTTAGAGAGGTGATCAGGGAAGGCCACTGTCCAGTGACAGAGAAACAAGTTCTGAAAAATGTCAGGAAAGATGGAAAAGTGGACTCTCTGACCTTAACTCAGTGGCTTAATGATAATGGCCCCAGGAGGAGGAGGAGGAGGAGGAGGGGCAGGAAGGGAGCTGCATACAGTTTTGTGACTGGTATTATTTCCTCTCTCGCTAAGCCTGCTTTGAAGTCGCATAGGTTAATGCTTCAAGGACAATTAATTATTAATGAAAAATATGCTCTCCATAGGTGCATGAAGAAAACCACAACTGTCGTGATTTCCAAGTATCCTCAGCATTTCCTGGGAGATCAAAGTCCGTTGGGTGTGAGGCATGCTGGGAGTGACATATTCGGAAAGGCCACTCACCAAAATTGGGGCTGAGTTTAGACTTCCTGCACTAAGACTGTATTGTTCTAGTAAAAGGGGATTTATCGTATCATTTAAGTTTAGCCATGCCCCATCCCTGCTCCTCTTCCTTCCCCTTCTCTTCTTCCTTCCCTTTCTCCTCCTCCTCCTCCCCCTCCTCCTCCTTCTCCTCCTCCTCCTTCTCCTCCTTTTTCTTCCCCTCCTTCCCCTTCCCTAGTGTTTCAGAATGACATAAAGTGGGTGTTCATTGACATAAACCCAATCTTAGACAACAGAATGTCCTACGAATGCTGGATTAGGTTGAAGTGCAGAGAAAACAGCAGTGGGATAGGATGGGAAGAGCTGTGTTCACTTCTAGCACATGTCAGTGGCAGGAAAAGAGGTGAATGGGTGGGTGCTATCTTTATTGAGAAAAGAATGAATGATGAGAATTATTTTATGTAGAGAGAAGTAAATAAAGGGAAAGGTGGCCGTCAACAGAACTAGACTTCTCCTCACTGGCTTCTGTGTCCTATGAGGGTAGAGACATGCCCCCCGCACCCAGCCCAGACCTGGTGCCCAATAGATAGTGTGCCATGTATGAATGGTGAGTGAGAATGACAACGTGGTTTTCTAAGTGGAAGAGCTATGTTTGGGAGGACAGGAGTAAACCATTGTCAGTTGCTATAAAAGATGCACTGAGACAATAGTAATCTGGGGAGCAGGTACAATTCCATGAAGGGAGAATATTGTAATCATTCCGACTGTTAAACAGGGGACACAGTTGCTTTAAGAAAAGGTGAAATATCAGACATGGAAGGTTTTCAAACGGAGGTTGGGTGATCCATTGGCTGTGTGATTGAGAACATCTCTCTGTAGAACAGAAATTTTTAATACTTAGCCACTTTAATGACTATGACAGTCCCTGATCCTCAGTGTGGGAGATGGAACAAAGCATTCTGGGAAGGGTGCAATCCCCCTGAGTGGTGCGGAGGATATGACTTCGGCAGAGTGGAGAAGGTACTCCAGTTAAGTCAGGGACATGAAAACAGCCATCCGACACCCACTTAACTCATGCTCTCCCCTGGATATCAATCTCTTACCAGGATTTTGTTCTTGGGGTCTCCAAATGCTCCCACTAAAATCAGAACTGAGCATTTAGCAGTGGTTGGAATCTACCATTTCTAGATGGTGGAGGGAGGTTCCTCTCGCTCTTCTTGCTCATGACGATGAAGAAGAGTCCATGAGATGCCTTCGGGGACCGATGAATGCCCAC
>PVJN01011008.1:20686-55554 GCA_004026805.1 Lasiurus borealis
AGGAGGAGGAGGAGGAGGAGGAGGAGGAGGAGGAGGAGGAGAAGAAGGAGAAGGAGAAGGAGGAGGAGGAGGAGAAGGAGGAGGAGAAGGAGGAGGAGAAGGAGGAGGAGAAGAAGGAGAAAGAAATGAGTCTTACAAGGATCTGCCATGACACAGGCCGAGTGCCTTAGTGCCGATGAGATATTTTTACAGCGAATCCAGGAGCCCTCTCCCGGGAGTCACACCTGTACGCATCCAAGCTGAACCCAAACCCAGTTGTGTACCCAGGAGTGGAGCGTGCCGGATGTGAAGGCGTCCCCCTAATAACTCCCCTCTCCCCAGGCCCGGTGTTCGCTGAGCTTTGATACAGGATGCTGGAGCCGGGCTTTGAACTCCTCCAAACCCAATTACTGTACAGCCAGCCACCGGGAGGGGCCGAGGGGCGCTGATGGCAGCAGAGCGCTCTCTGAACTGGCGCAGGGCGAGTACTTGACTGCGGTGGCTCTGGCAGCCGGTCAGATGGGGGACTGTGTCGCCCCTGGCACCGCTGTCTGCCAGCCTGAAAGGAGGACGGAGAACATAAAAGGGGCATCCCATTAGCTCACCAAACAGGGAGGGAGCAAAGCGCAGGGGCAGCTGGTGGCAGCTTCTGCTCTTTGATTTGCATGAGACGGGCCTGGCGCCAGCCCCTGTTCCTGGCATGGAGGGGTGTGTGAGGGGGGTGCGTGTGTTGAAGGCCATCCCCTCCCCAAAGCGTTCCCCAGCTCTGCAGTCACAATGGCAGGCGGTTCTGCAGGTGAGAATCCCAGCCTCTCTCTCTCTCCAAATCAGCTGGGGACCAATTAAGGTGGCCTGGGGAGAGAAAGGGGAGCCAGCTGGGGGGATTGGGGGGGTGACTGCTCCCCGCCTGCAGGACAGGAGGCTGCCACGTTGTCCTCTCAGACAGAGGCCATGGCCCCCAAAGTAAAGCACCCCGGACTGAAAAAGGAGACAGAGAATTCCGCTGGGGCCACGCTCAGAGAAAGGAGCCGTGCTTTATTTAGAGCATAAATCTGTTTTGTTTTATGACCCGACCATAAAGCCTTAAAATGACATTTTAAATCTGGGCTCCCTAGCACAATGTCTGGGCGTGCTGATGGGAGGGGACCTGACCTGCCGGCCCCTGAGTGGCGCGGCCATTCACATTGTCCTCTTTAAAGTTTGGAGGGGTCACGGGGTGAGGGGCTAGAGTGGTTCATTTCTCCATGCCGCTGCGGGGAGGAAATCACCGCATCTTAGAC
The DNA here is from genome assembly GCA_004026805.1 of Lasiurus borealis. NCBI lineage: Eukaryota > Metazoa > Chordata > Mammalia > Chiroptera > Vespertilionidae > Lasiurus > Lasiurus borealis. The sequence goes on from PVJN01011008.1 coordinate 21,946, forward strand.
TCCGAGGCCCTTCAGACAGCGGGGAGAAGGCCAAATGGCTGGTCCCAAGCCCCCAAAATGCCTCGTGGAGGGTGGTCTGCCCGCCTTCAGATGGAGCGAGGTGGCCAGGCGTGTGTTTCAGTGAAGTGACTCTCCTGGTGTCTGGCTGGGCGGACGCCATGGTATCCAGGACATGCAGCTGCCAGGAGGGGTGGGACCTGTCTCCAGGGCCCATCCTCGGGCCTCTGCCATCTGGGTCCCTCTGCCCCGGGGCTCCTCAGCACTCCCCCTGTCTGCCCACTGCCTCACCTCTGCATGCTCCATGTCCCACCTATTAGTTTGGGCAATGCCTGTCCCCTCAATTTTGTGTCAACCCCAAAAGGAAACCCTTAAGCTTTGGAGCACTAGAGGACTCAGGTGCCACCTCTCTTCGAATTCCCAGCAAGTCCACTTGCATCTTGTGTGTCTTGGGGAAACACATGGATTTTTTCTCTCCATATATATGTATATTTTGGGCTTTTTAATCCCTTCCACTCCAGCCCAATCTGTCCGTGGTAGAGCTAAAGTCCCCAGATTATAGCCTGAGGGAGATTTTTCCATGTTAACTACCTCCTTCGTTCAGAAAGCCCTGGCTCAGAACAGGAAGAATTCTTGATATGGGAGTGAAGAAAATACCTCTCACTTGTTTCTGCACAAGTTAATCTCTATATATAAAAGGCTAATATGATATCTGGTCGCTATGACACACACTGACCACCAGGGGACAGACACTCAACTCCGGAGCTGCTGAGTTGCAGTGACTTGGCCACTGAGGTTCTCAGGTGACAGGCTGGAAAACGAGAGAGGAGGGGTGCCATGCGATTCCAGCTTAGGCTGTTGTACAGGGTTATGTTGATGCTGATTGGGCACTGTCGGCCGAATCTGGTTTACTGCACATTTGTGTTTGCATTCCACACCCTGTTCAACAACAACTTTGCAGAGTGCCCTCTAGCACTCCGGGACCCCTCCAGGGATGTTGGAGAGCTGGTTCCAGCCCCATCCCTGCAGGCCAGGCTGAGGGACCCCACCTGCTGGAGGGACTCTGCTCCCTCTGCAGATGCTCCTTGAGCCACAGCGCCACCCCAGATGCAGCCAGCGGGGAGGGACCATGGGAGGTTGGCTCCAGGGTGTGTCTGGCCTGTCTTTCTAAGTCCTGCCCTGGTGGCCACCTTCTAATGAATTTCCTTTCAATGCTTCCCTGATGTAATAGGCAATGCTTCCTTCTCCTGGTTGTCCCTTTGTTTCTCCCTGGAATGTGGCTGCTGTGCCCGGAGGGGAAGCTGCCACTTTGCAGCCAGGAGGATAAGAGGCATATGTTAAGGATGGTGAAGTGGGAAGCGTGATAGAGCCTGTGGCTTGTTACGTCCTTGAGCAGCTGCATTTGTACTAGACTGCGTATCTGCAGATTTTTTTATGTCACAGAAAAATAATTGAATTACCTATGTGCTTAAGGCATTATAAAAGGATTTCTACATTCAGATGAATATAATCCTGACACACCATTCTTCGAGGCTGAATTCAAATGCTACATAATTTATGAGGGCAATCACCCTAGTCTAAATCATGATCATCTCTAACATGGAATCAAGAAGTAACTTCTTAATTTTTCCCTCTTCAACTCTTCTCCCCAAGATTTCTACTGTATATTATCTATTCTGCAGCCGGAGTGATACTTAAAAAAATATGTGCAAGATCTTGACATTCCAGTTCCTTAATAACCCCCATAATCACACTAAAAGTGAAAACCACATCTTTTCCTGGTATGACAATGTCCTCTATAAATGGAGTCTTCCTTATGCATTCTCACCCCTTTGCCCACTCCAATCTCCTTCAGCATTCCTGTAGTCCCTGAATAACCCAGGTGCATTATATTACAGCTTCTTTGCACATGCTCCCTCTTTCCAAATATTAGAATCTTCACTCCCTCAGTTCCTTCGGGTCTCTACTTAAATATCAGTACTTAGATAGACTTCCTTGATTATGTCTTCTAAAATACCACACTCACCTATACTATCTCTGCTTTATACAATATTATTTTTGTAGCACTTATTGCTATTTCTATTATATTTTTATTCACTTGTATTTATTACCCATATTCCTTATTAGAGTGCAAGCTTCACAAATCAGAGATTGTGTCATTTAAAAAAATATTATTTTATTTTTGGGGTTTTCATTTTCTTTTCCTTTTTTCCATCACCATTGATCTCCTCTATGCCCTCTTCCACCTCCACCCACGCCCTCACTGTGGTCCACACTGTTGCAATCATCACACTGTTGTCCATACATTATCTTTTGTTCTTTTTGGCTCAAACCCTCCAACCTCCCCTCCCCTCAACAGAACTGTCTGCCTGCTCTCTATCTATGAGCGTGCCTCTATTTTGCTTAGTCATTCAGTTTAATCCTTAAATTCCACATATCGGTGAAATCATATGGTACCTGTCTTTCTCAAACTGGCTTATTTCACTTAGCACAATGTTTTCCAGGTCCATCCATGTTGCCGCAAAACCCTGCATGTGCACCTTCTCATCTGATCTCAGAAGTCAAGCCTGGTTAGTAGTTGGATGGAATTTTTGTCTTGTTTATCCAGCACAATATCTCCATCATTGTAGAACAGTGTCCAACACATAGTAGGTGGTCAAGAAATAATTATGCAGTCGACACCGGTTTTGCTCAGTGGATAGAGCGTTGGCCTGTGGACTGAAAGGTCCCAGGTTCGATTCTGGTCAAGGGCATGTACCTTGGTTGTGGGCACATCCCCTGTAGGGGGCATGTAGGAAGCAGCTGAACAATGTCTTTCATCAATGTTTCTAACTCTCTATCCTTCTCTAAAATCAATAAAATCTATTTGTTAAAAGAAATAATTATGCAATAAACAATTACTAGGAGAGAGGAAGAAGTCAAGGAAGGAGGCGAACAAAGAAGGAAGGAAGGAAGGTCACAGATCTTGGGTAGAGACTTGAAATAGTCATGGTGCTCCTTGAGGAAGAGAAAATGAAGGGCTGATTTAGGCGCTACAATCCCTCTGAGGATGTTTGCCAAGAATAAGTGACCATCCCTTGACATAACATCTGCCTGGATTCCACCTTCCATCAGAAGATGGTGAAATCACTAGAGCATACTATGTCCACACTTTGCTCTTGCAGTTGCTAGAGGGAAGGGTGTAAGTGTTGCCACAGCAACAGTACATCTTATGTAAAATCTCCAACTTGCTACAGATGTGGTAGCCGATCGAAAGTTTTCTGGGGGATTCAAAAATTAATGCTACCTTCTAATTTTTCCTAATGGCTTAAGGTTAATAGCAAACTTTATTGATGGCGGTGAAACTGCTTTTGAACTCTGTCCTCTCGGGGGAAGAACAAAGAACACTTGGGCACTGACATAGAACCGTGATAAAAATGGTAATAGCTGGAGTAAGTTCCAGTGCCCTTGATCTGAGGTTGGGAAGACAAGATTTTTAGCACACTAACTAAAAAAAAAGACTTTGTGTCTACCCATGTAGTATCTTGTCCCTCACTTCCTATGGTTCCCATACAACGGGTGTCTTTCTATTCTCCTAGCATGTCATTTTGCTTCCTTCTCTGGGGTCTTTCAACTTTCTCTTTCCTCCATGCACATACACCCCGATGTTTTCACAGCTTATTCCATCTCTTCCTTCACATATTTGCTCTAATAGCAGTTATTCAGGATAGTGATAGTCTTCCCTGATCTTCCAGCCTAAATGCTCAAAAATAGCAACTCTTTAATGACTATCTCTGATCATCTTCATTTTTTTACAGTACTATTTACTACTTGTGGCTCTTCGTGTATTTATTTGATGACTTGTCTCCCCAATGAGAATGTAAACTCCAACATAGTAGAGACACCTTTTTGTTGACGGTTTGTGAGTAATAGTCCATTGTGTAGATATATAATTCTTTTTATATTTTTATTTATTTCTGAGAGGAAGGGAGAGAGAGAGAGATAAAAACATCAGTGATGAGAGAGAATCATCGATCAGTTGCCTCCTACATGCCCCCCACTGTGGATTGAGCCTGTAACCAGGGCAGGTGCCCTTACTGGGAATTGAACTGTGACCTTGTTCATCAGTCAACACTCAATAACTGAGCAGCATGGGCTGGGATAGATTTATCCACTCAACAATTGCCAGACATTTAGGTTTCTCAATTTTGGGATTCTATTACAACACTGCTAAGAAGTCTTTGTGTAGATACATGTTTTAATCTCTCTTGGGTAAATAACACAAGAATGGAATTGATCTGTCCTATAGAAAGAGTATTTGAACTTATAAGAAACAGTCAAACTGTTTTTGCAACATTTTTCTACCATTTTGATTTCCATCAGCAGTGTTTAACAGGTGAAGCTGCTCTATGTTCTTGCCAACCTTCCGAATTTCCGTATTCTTGACTTTAACTCTTCTAATAGGTATGTATCAGTATTTCACTGTGGTTTTTATTAGCATTTCCTTGATGACTAATGATGTTTAACATCTTTTCATGTACCTATCGACTATGTGTATGTATCTTTGATGAACTGTTTGCTCATAGGTTTTGCCTATTTTTACTGAGTTGTTTGCCTTCTTATTTTCAATGTTTATTAAGACACAATGTAAAAACAATTACATGGAAAACATTCCTGCACATTTCATGAAATTGTTGTTGAAATTACATTCCTTACATTCTTCAAACATAGTTTCTTATGTAGAGAAAATACACCTCTTCTGTATAACTAGAATGAGCTTTTCATCATGAAATGAGAATTGTATTTTCATAATGTTTCCAATTTTGCTTCGGACAGAAGAATTTCATTGCTGAACTTAATGTGTAATCATAAAAATTATGTTATCCCAAGTTTTCGATATATGTGTTCATTCTCTCCTACATGTTTTATTCTTTTTCTATTAAACGTTTATGATTTCATTGTGTTCCAGCTTTTAATTTAGCAGCTTCAAATTTCTTTTGAAGGCTGAAGGCACTTATCTCAGTTTCTTCATGTTTGAATATAAATTATGTTACTGACCCAACACAAGAGATTGCTAAAAAATTCATTAGGGTCATGGCATGGTTTTTGGTCTTCTTGGATTGATATAGTCCAAAATGGCCTTTATATAAAACACTAGAGGCCCAGTGCACAAAATTTGTGCGTGGAGGAGGGGTGTCCTTCAGCCCATCCTGCTCCCTCTCCAATCGGGGGTAAGGGCCTAAATGAGCAGTCAGACATCCCTCACAACTGCTCATTTAGGCCCCCAACTGCTCACCTTACTGCCTTCCTGATTGCCCCTAAATGCTTCTGCCTGCCAGCCTGATCACACCCTAACCACTCCCCTGCCAGCCTGATTGATGCCTAACTGCTCCCCTGCCATCCTGTTTGCCCCTAACTGCCCTACCCTGTGGGCTTGGTCACCCCCAACTGCCTTCCCTTACAGGCCTGGTCCCTGCCAACTGCCCCCCCCTGCTGGACATCTTGTGTCCACATGGGGGCAGGATCTTTTGACCACATAGGGGCAGTCATCTTGTGTGTTGGAGTGATGGTCAATCTGCATATTACTCTTTTATTAGATAGGATAGAGGCCTGCTGCACAGGTGGGGGCCAGCTGGTTTGCCCTGAAGGGTGTCCTGGATCAGGGTGGGTGTTCCTTTGGGGTATGGGGCAGCCTGGGCAAGGGGTCCATGGTGGTTTGCAGGCTGGCCACACCCCTCAGCAACCCAAGTGGAGGCCCTGGTATCTGGGATTTATTTATCTTCTACAATTGAAACTTTGTAGCCTGGAGCAGAGCCAAGCCTTCTGCATGCACAGCCACTGAAACTTTGTTGCCTTAAGTGGAGGCCTGGGCCAGCCAGAGTTTGTGGAAAGCTTGGCTTCCTCCATTGCCAGGGTCAAACCAGGCCTCTCTCCTGTGCTCTCTGTGGCTGTAGCCATCTTGGTTGGGTTAATTTCCATACTCGCTCTGATTGGCTTTGTGGGTGTGGCTGGTGGGCGGCGTGGCTGGTGAGTGTAGCGGAGGTAAGGTCAATTTGCACATTCCTCTTTTGTTAGATAGGATGGGCATTAATTCTACATTTCTCTAAGTGGGGAACCTGTTTTCTGCCAAGGTCCCGTTTGGATATTTACACATCATGAACGGGCCATTCAAAATTATCAACTTAAACATGAGCCTGCTATGTTTGATCAACCATTTAATTAACTCACCCCTAATACCTTGGCAAGGCCAGACCCAATGATTTCACGGCCCACGTAAGGCCTGCTGGCTGTCTATTCTCCACCCATGCTCTGAATAATGACTTTTTACTTTAAAATATATGTAATTACTTATACTTAGAAGAGCATTTCTCAATATGACATATAGTCTTATGCTGATTTGTGAAAATAGAGCATTATTTCCTAAAACAGAGTACAGAAACTTGTTCTCTTTGTATTCATACCCCTCTTTCCAGATAAGGTTTTGATGTCAGGAGCCGTATGTTAAACATGTTTATGTTTCTCATCGCCCTAAAAGGAGGGGATTGAATAAGCGTTTGTTACATAAATGTCAGATCAAGGAGCAGCGCCATCCCTTCCACCTGGGGACCCCAATCATTCATTGCTCAGACCCTCACCCCTCAATACTAGGGGAGACACACGTGACCTGCTTTCCGGGGGCTGAAGAGAGAGAGAGAGCAATAGCTGGGAGGTACCAGCGCAATGTGCTCCAAACGCAGCTTTACTTCTGGAAATACCACGTCTGATTTCTAAAATACCACGTTCGCTGAGTGATCAAACAGACGAAATGAATAAGAGAAGGGGAATAATGAGAAGCCACAGCCGCTCGGTGGGAGTCAGGGCTGGAGCGGGGAGCGAGAGGCCCGGTGAGAGCAGCAGAGGGCCTGGAGCGGGCGGCTGGATGGAGCTCTCCCACGCTGCCCAGCAAGGGTTAATCTGCCATAATAAAACCAGCAGGCACCCCGCCAGAGAGGCCCGACCAGACCCTCCAGTAAGTAATTAATTCTGGCTGCTTTCCGCTCGCTAGCTTTCATCATCCTTAATGTTATCTAATTGTGAAATTATTCTTCAAACCCTCCTGGTCGAAAGGAAGAAAATGCCCAGATCTCGCCCGCTTTTCTGGAGGGCACGGGTGCCTCCTGCATCCTGGTGGAAGGAGCCGAGAAGCTGCTGCTAATTAAGGCTGTGGGAACCCTCGAGCACGTCTGACGAACTGGCAGGAAGCGGCCTGCAGCAGAGAGTTCCAGAATGCCTCTGTTTCTGTGAGCATGGACCCTCCCAGCAACCTTGGCGGACCCTCCATCAGGGGTGCACGGAAAAGACATGTATGTAAGGAGGAGACAGAAGTTCCTGGCTTGACCTGTAGTGACCGCTGCTCTTGGGGATGCTGAGGAAGATCTCAGGGACTCTTCCACTTCACAGTGTTCCAGGATGCCAGGGCCAAGGTTATGGAGTTTACCAGATAACTCAAGTCTGCACCTGGAGAGGACTCCTTTCATTCTTCCTTCACCCGTGAAGGCTGTCTTCCAGAAAGAGCCCTGGCTCCATCCTGCCCACGCGAGAGAGACTAAGCTTGTCTTGAAGAGTTAAAAATTCTCAAAGTTAGAGTGGAAATTTCCAGAGTGCTGTAACCTAGGTGCAGGTTGTTAGTGTAACCCAGGTGCAGGTTGTTAGTGTGTGTGGTGAAGACAGCCTGTAGCCAAATTGCAGAAGAAGACAAGGCCCAGATGTATCAAGAGATTAACCCAGAGATAACCAATAACCGCCAGCCGCATCCTGTTATCGTAATACGATAAAAATACCCTGTACCTTGGTTCGGGGCTCTCAGCCTCTGCTCTGCTTTCAGAGTACGTTGTGAGCCCCAGCATGCTGGTGAATAAACCCTTTGCTGTTTGCATGAGAACGTCTCTTGGAGCCTTCCTTTGAGCGGCGAGTGTTTCGACCCTAACAGTCTCTTCCACTGTCATGACCTGCCCGCTGGTAGCCTTGGCAACGTGAACGCAATGTACCATTAAAATAACAGTACTGTTTTCTTCGGTCCTAGTTAAAAATATAGAGGGACTGCCTTGGAGGGCATCCCGGTCAGGAGGGGGCATATCTCACGGGTCTCCAGGGTGAGATAGAAAACCGAGGGTGTGACCTTTTGGGCCATTAAAGACCTTGGGGTCCTCTCCCGTCTCTTTGTTTCCTGGGAGAGTGGTGGTGGCATTCATCCCGTGGCTGGCTAAACCCTGACTGGGGTGATTATGCTGCCACCCTATGTTCCCCTGGAGATCCCGGGAGGAGCGTGCCTCTTTGATCACGCTCTTACATCCCACGGCGCCGGGCTTTGCAACGTGGCAGGTGAAGGATGGCTATGGATCCAGCAGGCCTCTCTCCGCCGCGTGAGTGATGCTAATTCTATGGATGTATTCTGCCGCGTGCTTGCAGATCCCTGCAGGGGAAGCGGCCGCAGCAACCGGGAGCCATTACTGGCATTTGCTGAGTCTCAAAAAAAAAAAAGAAGAGAAAAGAAAAGAAATTGTTGGGCCCGGCTATATTTCTTGGATGCATTTTAGTTAACGCTCTCAACAAACCATCATCAAAAGAATGGGGAAGATGGCTAGAAGGTTAGGATTTCATGATCCATTAACAGGATGGGGAGAGAGTAGGGTTACAGTTGTTCATATGGAAAATAATACAATAATAAGTAATAATACTAAACGAAATTATGCTTCCTGTAGTGACAACTGTAAGCCTACTTTTGCCCCACCTTGTATGTGTATGTATGTATATATATATATATATATATATATATATATATATATGTATATATATATATATATATATACACACACACAGACTATATACATATAATGTATTATACTATATATAATAGTGTGTGTGTGTGTGTGTGTGTTTGGAAGAGCTAAAACTAAGTTTTTTTACACATGCAATACTTTTTATCATAAAAGATGCAGAGGCCTACACAGTTGTTGGTTATTGTTTATTGGTTATTTTTTACAGAGAGGAAGGAAGGGAGAGGGGTAGTTAGAAACACCTATGAGGGAGAAACATTGATCAGCCTCCTCCAGCACGCCCCCTACTGAGCATATGCCCATAGCAACCAAGGTACATGCCCTTGACCAGAATCGAATCTGGGACCTTTCAGTCTGCAGGCCGACGCTCTAACCACTGAGCCAAACCGGTTTCGGCTGGTTATTGTTTAACAGACGGACATGATGGCATGGCCAGGGAAATGTGGATATCGGGGTGGTACCGGAGCCAGGCACCTTTCAGGTAGTTTTGATTTAGAGCTAAAAATTAGGCTTTTAGAGTTTGGTCGAGGGAGCCATAAAGATAGTAATTATGCACGTCAGTGAAACTTCTCAAATGCTAAAGTTTGAGCTCGTAAAAGGAATAACTAGCTACAAAGAGTTTATGGAATGTAAGGGCTTGGGGAGCACTGAAGGCTTAAATAAAAGGTATGAAGCCCACTTTTTAGAAAGAATTTTATTAGTGTTTTAAGAAAGAGGAAAAGAGAGAGGGAGAGAGAGAGGGAGGGAAACATCCGTGTGTGAGACAATGATCCTACATGAGATCGAGCCCACAACTGGGGCATGTGCCCTGACTGGGAATCGAACTATGGTCTATGGGATGATGCCCTAACAACTGAGCCACATGGGCCAGGGCTAGAGCCCACTGTTAACTCGCGCGTAGCTTTCCATGTACGGCATTAAGTACATACAGAATTTTAGGGGCAAACCTAGACATGAATGCTTATGTTTTTTCGTTATCTTTCTTTGGGTCCCACTTTCTTCTCTTATATATTTTTGGGAACTCAATTTACAAAAGCAATTTAGCAGTCTTTGTAATCTCATCTAATCCTATGTAATGGAGAACAGCTAAATGTGTATCATCAATAAGGGATTTGTTTTATAAATCAGAATAGATGACAAAAAATGATAAGGTAGAGCCCCGTTTGCGATCCTGGGAAGATGGTGAGAAATCCAGTTACAAAATTATATTTTATGTAATTATATGCGTGTGAAAATATAGATTCCAACTGTGTTGAATGCGAGAAATAAGTCTGGACATCCACACCAACCTTCCACTGTGATTATCTCCCGGTGGCTTGGTCCTTTTATTTTTCTTAGTTTTGCTGAACTTAGGATGAATATTAAGTTCTGTGTAGAATGAATTTTAAAAAAAGATGACAGAGAAACTCTAAGCCCGGCCATATGGTATGCTAGTAAAAGAGCTTAGGGAAGAAGAATTGATTTTATTGCACTGTATCAATTCTTTGTTATAAAAGTCCATCGAGGATCGGTTCATTCTGAAGATGGTGTTTTGCTCTGGAGTGATGCTTGACCAGCGAATTTGAATTCTGAGGTTCCAATCAGAGGTTTCAGCAGAGCCCCACCACCTGAGTGACCCTCTGATGGTCATGTGACAAGGGATCCTTTCCAGGAGACCTGGCTGGTGCTGTCGCTGCAGGGATCTGTCCTCCCTGGGGTTAGGGACCCTGAGAAGGGACTGGGAGGGTCAGGGCAGAGACCCCAGGGGCCACAGGGAGCTTTTAGGGGACCCTGCACCTCCTTATTCTGTTGGAAGTACATGACAAAGGAAATAACAAAATTTAATTAAGTATGTTAATACATTGAATCTTATTTAAACTTCTGCTATGAAATAAAATATTTCAGACTGATTCCTACAACTCTCTATGAGTTGTCTCCAACTAAAATATGTATTCACAATATCAATCTTTCCTCCCTAACCCCTTACACAATTGTATCACCTGCTTTGATTTACTCTTTTTTAAGTTATGGTTCCTGTCCTAATTTCATTAATTTTGCTTTATTATAGTTACTGCTTACTTTTAGCTTGGACTATCACGATAGCTTTTACATTATGTTCCTTTTTTTAAGAAAAACACACATATTTTATTGACTTTTTACAGAAAGGAAGGGAGAGGGATAGAGAATTAGAAACATCGATGAGAGAGAGACATGGATCAGCTGCCTCTTGCATGCCCCCTCCTGGGGATGCGCCCACAACCAAGATACATGCCCTTGACTGGAATCGAACCTGGGACCTTTCAGTCACAGGCTGACACTCCATCCGCTGAGCCAAACCAGTTTCGGCTAAATTATGTTCCTTTCCAACCCCTCCTTCCATCCTCCATTCTGTGGGAAGGCCTCCTCCTCACATTGGTGGCTTCCCATAAGCATGTCTCCCAGTGCTCATGGTCTTAGATAGTCATGACCGGCCTTGACTCGGGTTGGTCACGTGACTTGCTTTGACCAATCATATGTCAGCACACAGGAAGCCATGGCAGAGTGGATGAATGCTGATGCATCAAGGCTTGTCCTGTAGAAATCATCCTTCTTGGACTCCAGCCACCACCACGCATTCAAGAGGACGGACCAGAATGGACTGTTGGAGGATGAGGGCCATGTTGTGGGGACCGAGGTGCTGCAGACCACAGGGAGCACCAGGATCCCAGACAGACCTGAGTGTGGCACCTTAGTTTCCAGCCCCAGCGGAGGGCCCAGCCGAATGCACGGGAGACGCGGGCTGAAACCACGGGGAGAACTTCCCCACCGGCCCGCGGAATCATTGCGGATTATAAATTGCTGTTATTTTTAGCCACGACATTTCGAAGTGCTTTGTTATGAAGTAATAGAAAACTGAAACATCATGTGGAAGATTGAATTCCTTTTTTTGGCTGCTAATTTCCTCTGGGTGAAGTGAAGACTCTTTTTAATATCTTGTGAAGCTTGCAAATCAGGACACAACCTGACTTGGCAGCCTGGTTCCCCGGCATTCTCTGTGCCTGTGGTATCAGCGATGACACACGGGGCTCACGGTGGCACTGCGTGAGGCGGCGGCCACTTGTTTCCCCTGCGGTCAGCTCCTCCAGCTCCAAAACTCGATACCCTGTTTCCCCGAAAATCAGACAGTGTCTTATGTAAATATTTGCTCCCAAAGAGGCGCTAGGTCTTATTTTCAGGGGAGGTCTTATTTTTCCATGAAGAAGAAGACGGTACACATTTATTGTAGAACAAAAAAAAAGGAAACATATGACCTGTCTACGGTACGGTAGTCATTGTCATCACAAACCAGCTCCCTGATGGGCCGCAGCGCAGCCGGAGCTGTTCAGGCAGGGCGACGCCTGATGGTAGCTTTGGGGGCCTTCTATTCCAGGGAGGCCTTATGATTGGGGAGGTCTTATTTTCAGAGGGATTTTCCTTATATGACACGGAGAGGACAAACTGGAAGTAGGTCTTATTTTCGGGGGATGTCTTACTTTCGGGGAAGCAGGGTAGCATATTCCCATCTTTGTGACCTTTTCATGCAGTTAGCGACCGAGTCTCTGTATCTTCTTTATTGTGCTCGACCTGTTTACATTCGCTTTTGTCGCATATTTGTTTGTGGATGTGTTTCTCCCGTTGAGCGTAGAGGTTAAGAGACCTGGTCTCCATTTCTCTCTCTGGCCTTAGTTTGGCCTCAGACGTTGGATGCTGTAGCCCCGTGAGACCTGTTCTCTCCGCTTGGGTCATTCACCCATCCTCAACCTTCCATCACCCTGGGTCTGCTCCTCCATTTTCCTCCCCCTACTCAACTGTTAGCACCCCCTCAAAGCAGCGTTCTCTACTCCTGCAAGCTGAGGTAGCTGCTTCTTTTATGGACCTCATTTCTAGAAACTCTACCTACCCCCCAAACCAGCCCTTCCCTCGCACACTTTTTAAAAAAATATATTTTATTGATTTTTTACAGAGAGGAAGGGAAAGGGACAGAAAGCCAGAAACATCGATCAGCCGCCTCCTGCACGCCCCCTACTGGGGATGTGCCTGCAACCAAGGCACATGCCCTTGACCAGAATCAAACCTGGGACCCTTCAGTCCCCAGGCCAATGCTCTATCCATGAGCCAAACCGGCCTTGTCGCCTTGTACACTTTTAAGCGCCTCTTTGTCTGAATCTCACAGGCGAACAAAAACTCTCACACTCAGAGAGTGACTCTGTTACCCTTGTGTCTAGACCAGTGGTTCTCAACCTTCCTAAGGCCGCGACCCTTGCATACAGCTCCTCATGTGGTGGTGACCCCCAACCGTGACATTTTGCTACTGTGATGCATCGTGATATAAATATCTGCATTTTCTGATGGTCTTAGGCGACCCCTGTGAAAGGGTCATTTGACCCCCCAAAGGGGTCGCGACCCACAGGTTGAGAAGCACTGGTCTAGACCCAAGCCTAGCACCGTGTGTGTGTCCAGGAGATACTGGCCCAAACATAGAAAGACATGAACGATTGAATGGATAAGTGACTGTTCTTTGTATAGATCATGCCTCCATCCTGGATGTTGCAGGACCGTTATGCTTTCGAGTGTTCCATACCAGAGTTTCTACGTGCTCAAGCGTACTTGTCAAATTTCGGTTTGGAAAAAGAAGATTCGGACACCTATAAGACGAAAGTACGGTGGGGACGTGGCTTTTCTTTAGTTGAACTCCTCACTTCCTGCAGCCGAAACTTGCGTGAACTTTTAGCAGCAGCCATCTCACACCGTTAGCTTCCAGGGAAATGGTGGTCGCATGAAATCCCCGGGCCTCTTCCACAGGAACGATTGTCAGAATGCATAAACACACCGGCTGAATGGATAGCTGGAAACCGCTAATGGGGAAACCCTGGTGCTTAAAATGGAATTCTTCCCAGGCCCGTGTTTGCCCAGCAGAACGGTAATTGCGCCATGCATTTGCAGCCAAGGTCTCATTAAAGCTTCATGCTCACCTGTGCTCAGGCCGCTCTGAGGCCGCGGATGGGGTGAGGGCACCGGCCAGGGGATTGCCCCCTGGGCTCACCCAGTTGCGGGTTTCAGTGCCTCTGTGCCAGGATTTATTACAGGGAGCCGCGTCCCGGGGGAGTTTCAGCCATTCCACCGCAGCGGGGAGAGACAGGGAGGCAGGTGAGCAAAGAATTGAGCGACCGTTAGAGGCCTTGTGATACCTGGTTCATTATTAACTCTGGCAGCGGGCTGTCAGGTGAACCGGAAGGGGCGGGGGGAACTAATTAAGGAGCCCCACAGCCTTTCCGAGGAGCAGGTGTGTCCAGAAACAGGCAGTGTCCGTGGGCTTGGGCACAGAAATGATGCACCTCTTCTCTTAAGGATGCTGGATGCCTTCAAAGCCCTCGCCTTCTGAGTCGTCTGTCCCTGCACTGGCTGCTGGTTACACGTGTGGCCTATGCATGGAGCTGCCTCTGTTAGAAGAGACACTGTAGGTTCACACGATAGGTTTTTGCTGGCCCATTTTTAAAGCAAGGTGACATGAACCGCGTACATGGAAGAGAAGACAGAAATATTCAGGCTGTATGAGGGCGGTCGTTAAATGACGGTTGTGCTCACTGTGAAGTCACGCAGAGAAAACTTTAGGATGTGACTGATTTTACAATGGCAAATATAAAAGGACTCCCTTCTGCAGAATAATCTGGGGTAAATTATACATATAAGATAGAGCAGTGGTTCTCAACCTGTGGGTTGAGACCCATTTGGGCGGTCGAAAGACACTTTCACAGGGGTTGCCTAAGACCATCGGAAAATGCAGATATTTACATCACGATGCATAACAGTAGCAAAATTTAATGGTTGGGGTCACCACCCCATGAGGAACTGTATGTAAAAGTCGCAGCATTAGAAAGGTTGAGAACCACTGGGATAGAGGGACTGAGAGGGTGGGGTGATGGGGAGGAATCTAGAGATTGGGCAAATAGAGGAAGGCGATCCCTTGAAGAAGGCGGAGAAGAAAGGGTCCCGGGAGGGGCAGGAAGGCCTGGCCGAGCAGGCCTGCCCTCTGCCCTGTCAGGAGCCAGGCCTCTCAGTCCCTCTTCCTTAGGCTGGTTACCTCCCTGCTTTGCCTCAGACCCACACGTGTAAGATAGACTGTCTCTGTCACAGGGTTGTCATGACAATAGAGTGGAATAGCATCACCTCATTTCTCGGGACAATCCTTCCCTCCCTGGCAGAAGCTTGAGAGAGTGCAGGCACCTTACCCAACCTTGCCCTTCATTTTTTTGAGGACCAGTGGCATCAGATATCCGGAGACCACTTCCTGAAGGGATAGGAGAATCTTATGTTTCCTAACATGCTGGCCCCTGCCCTGGGCCACCTTCCCACACTGCCCCCAAGGTGTGTTCTTTTTTTTTTTTAAAATACATTTTATTGATTTTTTACAGAGAGGAAGGGAGAGGGATAGAGAGTTAGAAACATCAATGAGAGAGAGACATTGATCAGCCGCCTCCTGCACACCTACTGGGGATGTGCCCGAAACCAGGATACATGCCCTTGACCGGAATCGAACCTGGGACATTTCAGTCCGTAGGCCGACGCTCTATCCACTGAGCCAGACTGGTTTCAGCCCAAGGTGTGTTCTTGACCACCAGCGTGGGCTCCTCCTGTGGACTCTGATGTGCAGGGCGCCTCCTAATGCTGGGCGCTGTGCAGTCCACAGAACAGACTAGCCTTGGCTGCCCTCATGCATTACTTTCAGTGTTTGTGGATTTGTGGTTTCCTTCCTGTGGAAGTGAAAGGTGCCCGTTATAGGAAACCCCAGAAGTATGGAAAGCCCAATGTCCATGCAATGCAGCGGCTCAGACAATCCCTCTTACAGCTTTCCCATGTGGCGACACTTCCCTCTGCATATTTTTCTTATCATATTTTTCTCTAGCTGCTGATGAGTTATAGATTCTTCTCTCTCTCTCTCTCTCTCTCTCTCTCTCTCTCTCTCTCTCTCAAGTTTAACAAAGATGGAGCTGACTCTTTGGTCATCCATGTGAAGAATGAAAGAGTCTTGTGTACCAATGTGTAGGATGATGGATTCAGGAACCTCCTCCTGTTTCTCACCTGCCCTCATCTTTCTGACATAAACTGAATTGTCTGAGTTTGTCATTGATAGTTTTTTGCATTCTATATCTTTTAAAAATACTTATCATTTTAATGTCTAAGGTCACAAGAGGAAATTAAATTCTTAAGACAAGGAAGCAGAAACAAAAGAATCATCACCTCAGTGATAGGTTAGGACCCATATGAGAGAATGTGAATTCATGAACCCACACAATACCAAAAGGGTTTGATGGTAAAGGGAGGGTGACTGAGAAAGGTCAAGGCCGGGGTGTCTCTGTTAGATGCAGGTATCCAAAGCTGTGCAATTGGAGATAAAACTTGAGACTTAATTTGCAACAAAATCATTCCTTCTCTTTCAGCACCACCAATATCACTGATTAGATGTTGGCTTGTGGGGCTCAGCTGTAAATATCCTCAAATAAATTGTGAGAGGGCTTTGCAGTTTGCATGTATGTTTACTTAGTGTGTCACATCGAATCTCCATGGTAACCTTTAAAAGTTAGGAACCATTGTGTTCATTTTCTTTCTTTTTTTAAAAAATATATTTTATTGATTTTTTTTTTCCAGGAAGGAAGAGAGAGGGATAGAGATTTAGAAACATTGATGAGAGAGAACTATCAATCAGCTGCCTCCTGCACTTCTACTGGGGATGTGCCTGCAACCAAGGTACATGCCCTTGACCGGAACCGAACCTGGGACCTTTCAGTCTGCCGTCCGATGCTCTTTCCACTGAGCCAAACCAGTTAGGGCAGTTGTGTTCATTTTCACACTTGAGGGCGCCAAGACTCAGAATGGCTGAGTTACATTCCTAGGGACACCAGATGTCATATCTGAGCCTTCTCCAACCCTGATGCTCCCTGGGGCAAGCACCAGCCTTGTCTGAAACCGGGATGCCCGGGCTCCAGTGTGAGTCCAGGTCCTGAGAGTTTTCTGCATGTTGGAGGGGTCATGCTCTCTAATGGAGTGGATCACACTGGCCTTACCTTATTCTTCCTCTTCAGGACAGTTTACATAATGGTTGTCCACAGAGCAAGTTTATATTTTCTCACCAATATCACTTTTGAACTCCATCAAACACATCTGCCATGTAAGTTCACTCTTCTTGCAGAAAACAGCACATTTGTACAGTGTTTTAATTTGTTCCTATTTGAATTGTTAGACCAGAAAAGTAAGATGAATCACTTCCTAATTTACAGAGTTTGACCCTAACAAGAGTGCATTTACCTCAATGTTTGGTGTGATGCCAAAGGCTTTAAAAAACAATTTAAAAAGTATCTAGCTCTGTCACCACGATTTTCTTTCTTTTACTCTGTATATAGACTATACACATAGTATATACATATGTATACTATGTATACATGTACATAGTATATATATATATATATATATATATATATATATATATATATACACACACACATATATATATGGTGTATATATAGGGTGGGGTAAAATAGGTTTACAGAGTTTATTCTTTATTATTACTTATTAATAATTATATGATTTTCCAAAGGAACAACTCTAAACCCTATCCTGCATGTATGGTACATGTATGTGTATGTAAATGTACTATGTATCTACACTAAGTGGCCAGATTATTATGATCTCTGAATGCATAATAATCTGGCCACTCAGTATATATCCTATATAATAAAAGGCTAATATGCAAATTGTCCCCTCGACTACGAGTTCGACCAGTAGGTAGGCCTGACAACTGCCCATGTCCCCTCCCCCTGGCCAGGCTGGCAGGACTCGACCCATGCACGAATTCCTGTATCAGGCCTCTAATATATATACTGAGAGGCCAGATTATTATGCGTTCAGAGATCATACTAATTTGGCCACTCAGTGTATACTACATGTTTGCTGTCACTAAAGTGGGTTGAATTACCCAGATTAACCCTGATGTGATTTATCAAGGTCTTTAGAGCTCTCTGCTCATACAGTGATGACATGGTTATTCTCTTCCTTCTAAGAGCTTAAGAATCTTGATCTGTTTCTCCTAAAATATAAGGAATAAAAACTTCAGAAATGTGTATTTCCTTAAGTATCCTTAACTAAACAATTAGGATAAAAAGAAAACAGTAATTTCTCTGTGGAAATGATACAGGTAATGATATTCCGATTGAAAGCAAGGACTTCAACAATTGGACAGAGGTAAATTGGAGAACTCTGCTATCAGCTTCTCTGTTTTATAATAGGAATCTACCTTCACTCGGGTTATTGCTTTATCTTCCTTTTTTTCCTGTTCTATTGACTGATTTCCAGATGTTTCTCATTGATCCTGCCATTGTGCTCTCACCTGGGCCACAGAAGTGGAAATGTGGTCTCCGTGCCTTTCCAGGATGCTCTTTGATCTTCTGATATAAAAGCCACCTAGAGTCGTCGCTCTTTCAGTAGGAGGCAAAATTCAACGTAAAATGGGAAGTGTTTACAGAAACTGAAGGAATTGTTAGGTTAGGAAAAGGTTGCTGCTTAGAATAGTCACATTGTAAAGGAATTGAACTCTTATCAAATAATGTACAAATCAATTTGGAATATAAAATGGTAAGCTTTCCAAGCAGTGTACATGTTTTACCATTACCTACATAAACTATCACTGGAACTTGACAATAAAAATATGTGTATATTTTCTTTATATTATTTGCTATTAAGCATGAGTTATGTGAGCCAGTAACTACCTTATATTCCTCCTCTCTTCCCTCCTTACCAGTAGGAGAGATACTGTTAAATCTGCTACACTCCTCTATCTTTCCTTAGACATTACAGAATGTCCACCTTTATTATGCCTTGACTACATGTCAGGCAAAGCACTAATGTTTTTATTTTATTATTTTTATTTTTGTAAGTTACTCCATATAAATTCCACCACTTCTCTGGAAAGCAAACACTATACTTTCCATTTTGCAGATGAAATGACTGAGCCTCAGACCAGCCTAATAATGGACTTCAGGTCATGCAACTCCCAAATGCCAGAGCTGGGATTTGAATCCAGGTTGGGTCAACTCCACAATTAGCCTTTACAGTGGTACCTCGAGATACGAGTTTAATTTGTTCCGTAACCTTGAGGCGTGGGAAACTATGAGACGCTTGAGTTGGGGTAAACTGGTGGGTCGTGTGCAGCCGGCCGATCTGCCCGATGACTCCTATCTCAAGTGTTGCTCATATTTCAAAGCAAAAATTGCCTGCTCGACGGTTCATATCTCAAAAATCTCGTATGTTAGGACACTCGTATCTCGAGGTACCACTCTACTAGTATTCTAAGAGTATCCAATAACCTGAACCAGTGTGCCACACCCCGCTAAACGGAAGCCCTTTCCTTTTTTAAGGGGTTGGGAGGGGTACTCAGACGGAATGAATGTGCCCATCCCATTGTCACAGGTCTGGGCTAGAACCACGGCCTGGCCTGTTCGGGATTGTTCTAGATGCTGGCACTCTCAGGTTGCTGTCTATCCAGGCCCAGTCACCATCCCCTGCAGAGTGGGAACAGACTGAGAGTGAAATGGGCCCAGCACAGAGCTGGTGGCTGAAAAGATGCCAGTTGCCCTGCGATCGGAGGACTCGCCCGTCCAGGTGGGCACCGGCAGTGGCTGGCTCTGATGTCCTTGATCTCAGGGTGCCCTCATTTCCCGATGATTGGGATCAGGCTCCTCAGTATTTATCTCCTCGTTAATTGAATGACTAGTTCTGGATAATGGATAATTCTCCATCTTCTATTTTTAGAAAGTGTATAAATATCTAAATTAGATTTCGGCAGAGCGCGCTGCCGTGTTTGATATGCCGGGGACGTAATTAGGCTGCTCCGTTTACCTGCACGGTGGCGTGCGAACTTGAACTCATTAGTCTGTGAAGGACTTTGATGAACCTTTGAACTAGATACGGAGGTGCCAGTCACGGCGACCTTCCGCTCCCTTCTCTGGGAGCTTTCAAAGGACTGAAAAGTGACTAATGTATTTGTTTTATAATATCGTCGGCCGCCTCTGATCCTGCCACTCGGAAACCTGCAGAGGATTCTAACTGCCTCGGAGTCAAATAAAAGACATTAGGGCGAGCTCAGAAAAAAATACCGCAAAAAAGCCAGCCTGCCAGGAACCAGAAGACCCACACTCCGCTTCTGGCACTTCCCTTCACCTCACTGATCTTGGGCAAGATGGGGATCCTTCCGTGCCTCAGTTTCCTCATCTGTAAAGTCAAAGTAACCATCATCGGGTCTGAGAAAGGTTTGAATCCCCTTGAGTCTATGGAAGTGCAACTGAGAATTCTAATTGGACGGTGTGGCTGCCGAGCATGCCCTGACATGCTTTTCCCATGTTCGCTCCCTCTGTCCCTCATGCTAAACTCTACCCTCTGAGCCCCCATTTTTTTCTTTCTTCAGATCCTCCCTGCTTTCCTGTTTCAGGAACTCCCTTTTTTAAAAGACTTTTTAAAATGATGTATAGAAGGTGGAAGAGAGAGGCGGAGAGAGGGAGAAACGCCAGTGTGATGGGGGAAACATTGATCGGCGGCTGCCTCCTGCACGCACCACCCCCCCCCCCCCGTCCTGATTGGGAATTGAACCAGCAACCTTTCAGCATGGGATGGTGCCCAAGCAATGGAGCCACCCCAGCCAGGGCTCGACCTTCTGTCCAGGACAACAATGCCCCTCCCCTGCAGGAATTCCCCCTCAAAACCTGGATGCCAGGATGTGACTTCCATAACTCCATCACCCACATCGCCTGCCAGCAGGACCCTCTGCCTGGTCTGGCTCCCATAGGAATGGCCCTTCTATTTAGTGGACTTACCACGGCTGCTTGTTTTCTGTTATCACAGGTAACACGAATCTGCTTGCTGAAGCATTAGGGCTGTTCTCTTGATTTTCACCTTTGTCTCTTCTTTTCTAAAAAATATATTTCATTGATTTTTTTTTTTTTTTTTGCAGAGAGAAAGGGAGAGAGATAGAGAGTTAGAAACATCGATGAGAGACATCATTCAGCTGCCTCTTGCATGTCTCCTACTAGGGATGTGCCCGCAACCAAGGTGCATGCCCTTGACTGAATCGAACCTGGGATCTTTCAGTCCGCACACAGGCCGACGCTCTATCCACTGAGCCACACCGGTTTTGGCCTTCTGTCTCTTCTTACTGGTTCAGAGAACTGCACCCTCCGTGGGTGGCACCAGCACTGTGCTTTCTCACCTCTGAGCTCTCGCTCTGCATACAGGCTCCTTGCATCCACCAAACTTCAGAGAGAAAATATTTTTTGAAAATATCGTGTTGTTGCTGATGTGTGGTTAGACCGTCAATGGTTGAGTCTGTACCAAACACACACAGACTTTCTTTTCCTGTCATTATTCCCTAAACAATGTAGTATAACCATTATTTACCTTGTGGTAGGTATTCTAAGCAATCTAGAGAGGATTTAATGTATCCAGAAGGACATGTGTAGGTTCTGTGCAAATAGTACAACATCTTACCTAATATCAGACAAACATGTAAATGGACTGTACCTCCACTACACCACCAGCCAATCAGGAGCGATATGCAAATTAACCCAACAAAGATGGCAGTAAATTTGCCCCAATCCCCGTCTCTCAGGGCCTCTGTCAGCGTGGGAAGGAGGGGCTGGAGCGAAAAGAGGCGGCTCCAGGGTGTGAACAGAAAGGGGCGGGGCCAGAGTGGAAAGGCAGTGTGGGCAGCCAGGGGAAGGAAACCCCATTCTAGCACCAATCTTCCTGCATCGGGCTTTTAGTTTTATATAAGGGACTTGAGCAGATTATGGTATCCATGGGGGTCCCAGAACCAATACCCAAAAGCCATCATCTGTAGGATCTCCCTGCCTAAAACCACACCCTCCCCACCACTCTACTGTAGTATCCGCCACTAGTAATTATGTTGGGACAAGGGCCTTCCACTAGGACTGTCCCAGGCAAAAAGGCCTTTATTGGTTCATACTGTTAAGAGAGAATATCCCTAGCTGACTTTGACTTTCATATAAGATCCTTGAAGACAAGGGCTTTACTTTGCTCACCTTCAGCAGTGCCAGGCACATGGTGAGATATTAATAAATATCCGTTGAATAATCACAACATGAGCATTGTATACTGAGAATTATTCCACGTCATTCTTTGACAATATAAATTTTAAAGATGCTTAATACATATTGCCAAATTGCTTCCCAGAAAGATTTTTATCTTTTAGCAATTGTCTCTAACTCTTTTTATATAAGATGAATCAACTGAAATGATAAATATTGTTACTAATTTGATAGTTCCAATGTGCTTTCTATAATTAATGGGAAGGTTATTTTTTAAAAAATAATTCTTTATTGTTGAAAGTCCCTCTTTACCCCCACTGAAGAAGGTTATTGTTATTTTTTTACATTCATTGGCTACTTGTCTTCCTTCTATGATTATCTTTTTGTGATTTTTACTAAATTTGCTTCTCACTATTTATTGCACACCTATTATATGTTTTACAAAATAGGAGTAAAGACAGTAATTACAGGCTATGGTCTCTACATCCAGACTTTTATTGAGGCAATGAAAAGATTATGTTACAGATAGAATAATCAGTGTGAGATAAGTTTAGAAAATTATTTTATTGGGTCATAGTTAAGAAAAAAATATTCAAAAGTTTTAAAAGAATAAGATTGCAAAGTGTATGCAATAAGTCCTAAACTACCAAGGTTTGGTTATCGCTTTAAAAAATACACCCATCGTTTCTTCACTGATTCTGCTACATCTGCCTAGCGGATGGGGATGAGGGGGAGATTTTAGAAGAGGACTTTCCACTCCACCTGACTATAGACAGGGAATAGCATAGGAAGGAGCCAGTGGCAACTTGGCTAATGCACACTGACAATAATCGATTAAGTTAATATCAACCATCCTAAGTGGTAACTATGTTAATTGAATTACAATGAAAGTGATGTCATGTGGTATTATTTGGCAAAGCAACTCACCAATAACGGAGTCCTGCCCTGCCCATAGGTCCCTCTTGGCTGAGCGCCCAAGGGAAATGTCGTCACAGAAGAAAGACTCAGCCTAACAACGCTGCCCATACTTTTTATTTCTTTTAATATATTTTATTGATTTTTCACAGAGAGGAAGGGAAAGGGATAGAAAGCCAGAAACATTGATGAGAGAGAGAGAGAGAGAGATCAGCTGCCTCCTGCACGCCCCCTACTGGGGATGTGCCCACAACAAATGTACATGCCCTTGACCGGAATCGAACCTGGAACCTTTCAGTCCCCAGGCCGATGCTCTATCCACTGAACCAAACCAGTTTCGGCTGCCCATCCTTTTTACTCGATCTGTCCTCCATCCCTAACACAGACTTCCAGCAAGTCAGCTGTTTTGGGCACATTCTTGCTCCCTGACTTCATGGCTAGTCCCTAAATGCAATCCGGGGTCTCTAATGTTACCAATCAGGTTGATGGAATAAAGTAGACCTTCCAAGATGGAAGGAAAGATGTGTGAAGAGAGGTAGAGAACAAGAGAGGAAAGAAGGCCGGCATCTACTCCAATGCCAAGTCTCCTCCTTCTTTAATCTTTGACCAAAGCTGGGTTCTTGCGCCCCTGATTTAGGTCTTCCCCTTAAGGCAGCATTCTCAACCTGTGGGTCATGACCCCTTTGGGGGTCGAACGACCCTTTCACAGGGGTCGCCTAAGACCATCGGAAAATGCAGATATTGACATCACGATGCATAACAGTAGCAACATTTCATGGTTGGGGGTCACCACCACAGGAGGAACTGTATGCAAGGGTCGCGGCCTTAGGAAGGTTGAGAACCACTGCCTTAAGGCAAAGGAGGGCTCAAAGCGGGATACAGAGAGAGCTAAGGACAGAGAGGCGGTTGGGATTTCTCAAGGGGAAAGGGCTCTGGTTCTCATTACCATTGTGTTTTCCGTTGAAGAAATAGACCGGAAAGGGGAGATCCTCATTGAGGAGGCACCACCTTTATCTCTTTGAAAGTTGTGCCAATACAGAGTCTAGGGTTTGAACCATTCAGATCACCGCTCTTTCTCCTTGTAAGTCGAGTGTCTTGACCCGACTCATCCTTGAGGAGGAGTGAGTAGGGATGCGGAGAAAGGAGCAGAGAGACTCAATGAGATTCCTTTGAAAGTCAACGCTCACCATTTTGATGAGAGGGACAGATGATACGGACCAGCGAATAGGAAAATGTGCTCTCCCGCTAAACGAAGTGAGAACACTTACAGGAAAATTTGGTCTGAAGTTCAGAGAGATGCTCCCTGCTGCACAAGGGTAGCGCTTGAAGCAGGGCCATCTGGGGACTGATTAGCTTGAAGTTTTTAGAAACATCAAAGGAACCTGAGAGTGAACCAGGAAAGCCTTAACTCTCCTTAGAGTTAAGGAATTTAGTGAAATAAGAACTATACCTCGGAGAGAAGAAGTATTTTACATACACGTTTTTATCCATTTGTTTTTCTTGATCTGAAAGGATATTTAACCTCAACCTAATCTGGAATTGTTAGAATCAGAAACTGGAAACTAGAATGGACATTTGATTTGCAGTGGTACCTCGAGATATGGTGCCCTAACATTTGAGATACGAGCCGTCCAGAGAGCGATTTTTGCTTTGAAATACGAGCAACATTTGAGATAGGAGTAATCACGCAGATCAGCTGGCTACACACGACCCACCAGTTTACCGCGACTCGAGCGTCTCATAGTTTCCCACGCCTCAAGGTTACGGAACGAATTAAACTCGTATCTCGAGGTACCGCTGTATATTCTAATGCTCTTATATCACAACCTCAGAACCAGATATTCAAAAGCTAATTGGACTTCTCTATTGGGTTATCTAATAGCATCTTATAAATACCTTCAATAAGGGACTCATCACCTTCCTTAAAAATTCATTTTTTATTTTCTAAGAGGGGGCTGGAACAGGACTCTCACGAAGCTAGGGTTCATAGACAGTCTTTATCGCTGTTCCAGTGGGAGAGCAAGAGAGCAAGTTTGTTCAAAAGTGATAAAGATGGATCCAGAATAAAACTAGGTGCCTACAAGTTTTAAGAGCAGGCCCTATATCTCTAAATAAATGAAAAATTGCATCACCAACGTAGCCAAGATCACAAGTTCGTAATAGCTGGAAAGAATCTGCCAATATGTGATCTATATCGTTCTGAGAAAGAAAAGCATTTTTGTGCTGCTACTAATCAATAAAGCACATATAACAAATATACGAGGCGACATAACAATGCTTTCTATTTGCTGAGCCCTTTAGAAGCATCTTACGTTTCCTTACAATTTATCATCTGAAGAAGTCAATGAACTACGTGTGATCATCCCATTTAACAGATGAGGAAACTCAGTGACAGAGGTCAAGTCATTTGTTCGAAGTCAACCAGTTGGTTAACGGGGTAGCCAGAATAAGCTAAGTAAATAGTGTTGGCAGAAACAGTAATTAAATCTTAAAGGGGAAGCAACTGCCATTTCCTAGAGTAGAATTTTACTCAAAACTTACCAGTGTGGTCCCGTGAGAAACTGAGCAAGTGTGATGTTTCGGTTGGGTTATGTAAAGGATGTGTGTGTTGCTATTCATTTAGGGATTCTGGGTTTTTGTTTTTGTTTTTCATCAAACTTGGTTAGCAGAAGACTGCACAATTGGACTATATCTTGGCCACTCATGGAATTGTCTAGACAAGAGAGGAGAAATGGCAAAAAAAATAAATAAATAAAAAATGAATTTTTAAGGAAGGTGGTGAGTCCCTTATTGAAGGTACTTATTTATAAGATGCTATTAGATAATCCAATAGAGAAGTCCAATTAGCTCTTGAATATCTGGTTTTGAGGTTGCGATAGAATAATCTGAGAGGCAAAATAAGAATTGGGAAATTTCTATACAGTGGTACCTCGAGATATGAGTGCCCTAACATACGATATTTTTGAGATACGAGCCATCGAGCAAGCGATTTTTGCTTTGAAATACGAGCAACATTTGAGATAGGAGTAATCGCTCGCTGATTGGCCGGCTGCACACGACCCACCAGTTTACCGGGACTCTAGCGTCTCATAGTTTCCCACGTACACGCCTCAAGGTTACGGAACGAATTAAACTCGTATCTCGAGGTACCATTGTATATTTTGTCAACTACTACTAAAATTCAACCAAAGAAAAGTCTTGTAATGCAAAACAAAGGTAAATGACAGGCACATAAAAAAACAGCATAAAAACTCTTCACTTTTGCCAAGTGAGAATATATTGCTAATATTGAGATCAGTTTTACATGAAGTAAAAATGAAATGAGATATACAGTACTCAATAGCTGCTTACTGAATCAATGTGAGGATTCCCGCCACAGACTGGCAAAAAGAAGTTGGGTTCTTTTATATGAATTCTGGGTAGAAAAAGCCATTACCTCTTATATGATTAGCATATCCCTATGAAGTCAAGATCGCAGCTGAGTGTTTTATATGAAGCAGAATCAATTAAGCCTAAAAGTGGGTTAACTTTCAAAAAGGGTAAAGAAGTTCAGTTTCACGCTCTTCTCAGTTCAATTGTTTTACACAGATTTAATCAAAGAAATAAAGTTTCAAAGAAGGGAGAAACGCATTCCTTTTTTGGAGGGTTACATGAGAAATGATGTACAGTGGTACCTCGAGATACGAGTGCCTTAACATACGAGATTTTTAAGATATGAACTGTTGAGTGAGCGATTTTTGCTTTAAAATACAAGCAACATTTGAGAGAGGAGTCATCTCGAGGATCGGCCGGCTGCACAGGACCCACCAGTTTACCGAGACTCGAGTGTCTCATAGTTTCCCACGCCTCAAGGTTACAGAACGAATTAAACTCATATCTCGAGGTAACACTGTGTTCCTCACTTCCTGTGATTCCGGGTGTGTAGAAGATGCTCAATAAATGACAGCCACCGGTATCGTGACAACATTCCCAAAATGAATTCATCCTCTATTCAAAGAGATGTCGTAGAACCTCATGGTTTCTGCACGTTGGGCCCAAGTGGAATTATCGGGGCATTAATCTCAAAAAATTAATTATTTTTCTGTTGCAAATACGTTCATAGGAACATGGTGTGAATGGTAATCAAGCTGAATTATCGCCATGACGGTGTCCTGTTTGCCTGAAACCCTCCTCTTCTGGAGACGTTGTCAAAATTAGCCTCTTAGGCATCGCATCCCATTATCAATATCCCGTTGCCCGCCTCCGCCATACAGACATAACCATTCCTGCAAGAGTGAGGGGGGAGGACCAAGGAGGAGAGGGGGCTGGGAGGCGTCGCCGCTATTCTCACAAGTCAGCAAGCATCACAGGCCTTCTGAGCAGCCTGTTTCGCTCTAGTGCTTGTTACGGCCCTCGGGAAAAAAAAAAGTAATTAGATTCCACAAATAATTGATATAAACATATAAAGGATGCATCACAATCATACCTTGTATTTTTTTTTCTCCTCCTCCCGCCTTTCAAGCCTCTCTTTTTTTCCAGGAGCTGCATGTTGGTTCTAGGCCGAGTGCCAGTTGTATCAATTAAACAGTAACTAATTCAAGTACACTCGCAATCTGTGTTTGAAATGCCAGCCCATACAGTAGTCCCCAATTAAGCAGGCGGCAGATTAATGGATGCGCCGTTCTCCTGCGCTAACTCCACCACAGTGTCATTAAGCAGGGAGCCCGGGCGAACCAGAGACTTCCATTTAAAGGGGAAGCAGGGAGGCGCGGGCTTGCGGAAAAGAAGTGGGTGTCTTCTCATCAAGCGGAATTATTTAACAGGAAAGGTGGTGGGTAACCTTTTGAAGGGAGAAGGCATTGGCGGTCGGTTAGTGTCTCTCGCGGCGCCTCTATTTGGCATAGATGCGATCAGTGGAGAGACACAATGGCACAGAAACGGGGAGGACAATGCTATGGGAACAGATCAGACAGACACATGGCTCCGGTAAGTTCGGTGTTCTGCAAACAGATGTTCTTTTCATCTGGCTGGAGTGTGTCATTATCTCCGGGAACCCCGAAGAGAGAATACAAAGACTCGCTGGGGAGAGAGGAAAGGCTGTGTGTTAACGGTGCAGAATACTGGGCTCTGGACACCTTCCAATGCTGCCCACGGGTGCCCACGGGAGAGGACCGTTATGTAGGGCAGGGATTTGTTCTACTGGGTACAGGCTTGTGATTTTTAAAGCCAAGGAAAACCGTGGCAAAATCACCCTGTGTGGGCACGCAGTGGACCTTTCATGATTGTCGTGGTTTGGATCAGAACGAGTGGGAAGAGGCCGTGAACTTGAAAAGCAGCCCTTCCTGTAGCATAAGTGTTTCTTTTTAATTTTTTTGGGGGGGAGGGCTGTTTTATCTGACTACGAAGAAGTTAATACCTGAAAATACATTTCGCTTTCTTACGAAAGAACAGAAGCACTTCCTATGTTTTTGTCATGCGCCATTTTCCAGTGGCATCATATTAAATACATGGCTGACCACAGCCTACTGTCAGTCAATTTCCCACAGTTTTCACCATCTTCAATAATCTCCCAGCCAATCACATCACTTTGATATATCATACCAGAGGCCCAGTGCACAAAATTCGTGCACAGCGCAGGGGAGTGTCCCGCAGCCTGGCCGGCACCCTCTCCAACTGGGGGATGTCCAACTGCTGGTTCAGGAGCATTAACTCCAGCCATTAGGAAAATCACACGGAATGTCCTTGACCTACAGACAGGGCGGTTTTACGACTTGTTTTAATAATCATGGCCATTCCTTTAAATGATATCTGCTTACCTACAATACAGCAGGTACCATGTGAATTCAGAATGTTAGTATCACAAAATCACAGAAGGTTGCAGTGGAAATACCTTGAATTGTCTCATCCCAACTTGTATAAATATTGGAATTCCCTTTTCAAAGATTTTGAATGCTTTTGGTCCTAAGAAGCTTAACCAACTTTTGAGGCAACTCATTTTCTTTGAAAGGACCGGAGGACTCTGGTGGGGCTAAGGGGACTGGGTACCACCATCTTGTGGCTGTGGATGCCGCCATCTTTGTGAGGGCATTATGGTCCATTTGCATATCCCCTCTTTATTAGATAGGCTTGAAACCTGACCTAAAAAGCACAACTGTTTTTTAAAGGCATCTACTCACCAAATTCTCATTTATTTCAGTTTCCCACTTCCCACGTCCCACTGCTCTTCTGCATCCTGAACCATGGACAACAAGACATCCCCATAAGGGTCTAGCAACAGTTCAAAGACACCCTGTTTGAAAGCCCACTTACCTCCTTCCCCCCCACCCTCCTTTGCTGTTTTCCCCTTCTCTTGACAAATGGGTCTCTGTCTGCTCTCTTTTGGGGACCCAAGGAGATACTGCCCACTGTTATGAGTGGACAGGGGATGCATGGAAGCAGAACCATCCAGGAAATGTATGATTTGCGTGATGTGTTTTTTTAGAGGCACGCCATGTCTTTGAGTAGAGAGAACAGCAAGGGGGTGGGGGCAGGAGTGAGAGTGAGCGCCTGGTGTTGTCTCTCCGTCTGTCTGTCCCTTTCGTGTGGAAACCGGAGCTGAGCCCTGCGGCTCTCCCTGTCTTTAACTAACTTTAATCATTATCGAGACCTTCCCCATTTGGCTGTCATTTCTGCTTGGAGTGCATTTAAGATGCAGTTAGGCCTTTCAGATAACCGGAGGATGTGGCTTTTCTGCTAATGAAGCTATCGAAGGCCTTTCACTTCCTATTTCTCGCTCGTCCTCCCTCTCCTGGCGGTGGTTCCTTCACCCTCCTCACCCCGTTCCTCCCTTTCCCTCCCCCTCCACCTCCCCATTATTGGCTCATGGGTAGAGGACCGGCTATGTTAAAATCAATACGAGAATAAATTGCCACCTGGTCTTTATTGTGGAGGCAAGGTTTCTACAGAAAATCCTTGTAATCAGAAAAGAGGGAAGATGAGATTAAACTGATTAAACTGAGAAAGTCAGAAAAGGACAACTTGAAAGATTAGCTCTCTGAGGCCAGGGAGGCGCGGGCCTCCGTGCATGCTAAGCAGAGCTGGCCCCCCGCTATCGGCCCCTTCATCGCTGACCCCGGCTGCCCGGGCAGGGAGCCACTTGATTCAGGGCGAAGCCGGGAAATGGAAGAGCCGGGATGCCAGTGATTACAGCCGGCATCAATATTATTGTAATGATGTCCCGTTATCACGGGGAAACTTAATTACCTAAGGTGAGCGAGACGGCCGGGGAGTAAAGCATCCAGTCCTGGCTGGAGTCGGCATCTAAATCAGGGCTGAGGGTGAAGAGCTGCCTCGGCTTTACATGCGAAGGAAGCCTGAAGGTGAGAGGAAGGGGACTGCTTTTAAGAAGGTGGCCATGCTGAGACTGGTTTGGCTCAGTGGATAGAGCGTCGACCTGTGGACTGAAAGGTCCCAGGTTCGATTCCGGTTGGGGGCATGTACCTTGCTTGTGGACACATCCCCACTGTGGGGCATGCAGGAGGCAGCTGATCCATGTCTCTCTCTCATGGA
Source organism: Lasiurus borealis (assembly GCA_004026805.1). Lineage (NCBI taxonomy): Eukaryota > Metazoa > Chordata > Mammalia > Chiroptera > Vespertilionidae > Lasiurus > Lasiurus borealis. The sequence goes on from PVJN01011008.1 coordinate 52,268, forward strand.
TGTTTCTGACTTTCTATCTCTCTCCCTTCCTCTCTGTAAAAAAATCAATAAAATATATTTTAAAAAAAAGAAGAAGAAGATGAAGAAGATGGCCATGGACCAAGACTGGTTTGGCTCAGTGGATAGAGTGTTGGTCTGCAGACTGAAAGGTCCCAGGTTTGATTCCAGTCAAGGGCATATACCCTGGTTGCGGGCACATCCCCAATGGGGGGTGTGCAAGAGGCAGCTGATCAATGTTTTTCTCTCATTGATATTTCTAGTTCTCTGTCCCTCTCCCTTCCTCTCTGTAAAAAAATCAATAAAATATATTGAAGAAGAAGAAGAAGGAAGAGAGAAGGAGAAGGAGAAGGAGAAGGAGAAGGAGAAGGAGAAGGAGAAGGAGAAGGAGAAGGAGAAGGAGGAGAAGACTATGATGTCCACGAGCATGGCAGATTCTCATAGCCAATGGCCAACCACTAACACACAAGACAGCGTTAGTAGCTTCTGGAATGCCTATCTTAGTAGCTGCTGCCTAACACAGAGTGAAAGGATGAAGGAAGAAGCAAAACCAATGAACCAACTGAAAATGATTAATTGCATTAAAAACCAAGATTCAAAAGTGTCCCATGTTGAGTATTTCATCTTCACCAACACAACCCCTTTTTAAGGCAAAGCGAATCTTAGAACCCACCACCTTGGAACTGCTTGCAAAGTCACCTTTCTCTTTCTGCCCCTGCACCTTCTCTTCTTACCTTTCTCTTTCTGCCCCTGCACCTTCTCTTCTTCCACAGAGACTCACCGCCCTTAGCCTGGCTGCTGTGCCGTGGGAATTCTGACATGCAGAGTTCAAGCCGGGCACATGTTTTCTTTTAACTCTGACCCCGAAATAGAAACTCACAGCATCTCTAAACACTCCGGGGCTGTGGTGATGCTGAGCCAAGCCAGAATTAGCCCCAGCGACTGACCTACAAATAGACCTGGCCGGACCTGACCCGCGGCCACCGGAGCGCTGCGGAAAATGTGTATTTCCACATTTCTTGGATCTGATTCATTTAAAATTTTTGAGTGGGCACCGAAGCCAAAGTAAACTTGCAGCTGCATGTGAATGGACTTTTCCATTCATTCAGTCAGACCATGGGCAAAACTTTTTCCGTTTGGTTTAGCTCATTCAAAGATGGAAAAAAAAAATCCTTAGAATTCTGAAAAAGGGGAAAGGCGGTTGGCGAAGGAAAGGCGGAAAAGTTAAAGTCAGAGAGAAATGTTTGAAGGCTGCAAAGCTTTGCAGGTTAATTCTGAAATCAGCCCCAATTCGGGAACGGGGGCTGCATTCATTCCTGGGTGACTCTTACCTGGTGGGACCCCCCGCCCCCCTGATTGTCTCATAGGGAAAAATAGGTACATAGTTCTCATGAAAACCTCCTTCTGTGGGTTAGACTGGGAAATATAGAACACTTTTCATGCTATTCAGGGTGAGTAGCCCACAGCCCAGAACTAGATGTGGGGTTCGTTCAAATATTGTTCTTCTGCCAATTTTCTGTCCCTGGACCTCAAGGAGAAGAGGCAAATCTTTTTTAAAATATATATATATATATATATTTTCTTGATTTTTTACAGAGAGGAAGGGAGAGGGATAGAAAGTTAGAAACATCGATGAGAGAGAGACATCGAACAGCTGCCTCTTGCACGCCCCCTACTGGGGATCTGCCTGCAACCAAGTACATGCCCTTGATAGGAATTGAACCTGGGACCCTTCAGTCTGCAAACCAACATTCTATCCACTGAGCCAAACCGGTCTTGGCTGTGTTGCATATTTTAAAGTCACATGAGAAGATATGGATAAATATTTCCCAATTCCTTGATATTCTGATTTGGAGCGAGGCACTAGTTTTCTTTAGCTTGACTGTGATAAATACTAGCCAGGTGTGGTCAATTGGTCGATGCTTCCTGATTCCTTCCCTATTCTGACCTGCGTTGCTGGTTTCTGCTCTTGATAGCAGAGTAAACAGCCTCCCACTCTCAACCCCGACGGCACGAAATCCTGGTGAGGTTTTGTAAAATCAGTATCTAGCCACTTCCGGTGCCATTGCTTTGTCTTCTGTAGTCTACACGTTTACTGGACGGTATGTAGAGAGATCAATTTCTGTGTCTTTTTCCTGCTTGAAATGTATCAAGTTTCCTGCAATTAAGGATTTATCTTGAAACAATTCTTTTACAAATTTTTATTTTGAAATGCTTTTTCTTTGAAATGCCAGTTTAGTGACTGCTGGACGTTTCTATCCTCCATATTTCCTAACGTCTTTTCCACACTTTCATCTCTTTGTCTCTCTGATGCATTATGGATAACATCTTCATTCCTGTCATTAATTTATTCCTTTTCTAGACATATCAAACCTCTCCTTTGGATTTTTTTTTTTAATGTTTGTACATTTTTAAAATTCGAATACAGTGGTACCTCGAGATACGAGTTTAATTCATTCCGTAACCTTAAGGCATGGGAAACTATGAGATGCTCGAGTCGAGGTAAACTGGTAGGTAGTGTGCAGCCAGCCGATCTGAGCGATTACTTGTATCTCAACTGTTGCTCATATTTCAAAGCAAAAATCGCTCGCTCGACCGCTCATATCTCAAAAATCTTATATGTTAGGGCACTCATATCTCGAGGTACCATTGCAGTTTTTTTCTTAATGTACCCATCCGTTTTAGGAGCACCTGTTTATAAGTACTATTGTTATTGCTAATACCCATCCAGGAATTCTCTCCTCGCATCAGCACACGGCCCCGATTCTAAGGAACATGACACCCCATTAGCCAGCCTCTCGGCCTCTTTTGCCTTCATGTGATTCCTGGGTGAGCTGCCGAGAGAAGGCTGTGCCTGGGAATTTCCAGAAATTTCCAGACGTGAACAAAGGAATGCTATAAATAGTCTCCACCAGACGAGGAGAATCTAATTTGGAGACCACGCTGCCGGACCTCCAGAGTCCTCTGGGAAGGTCTCTGAACGTCAGCACGTCCACGAGCAGACACGAGGGCCTGTTCCATTCAGTTTGACCGACAAATGAATCCCACACCCACCTCTTCCCCCTGTGGGAAGCGAGAGGAGTGGACACACAGCAGAGCAGTCTGCTGGGGGCCCTCAAACCAAACCCCCATGTGGCCTGGAATATGGAGGTGCCGAAGAAATGGAGCTCAGAAGGTGCCTCAGACTAACCCATATTTCTATTGGTTTATAGCATACATTCTTCCATAATACAGTGGCACCTCGAGATATGAGTTTAATTCATTCTGAAACCTTGAGGCGTGGGAAACTA
>PVJN01011009.1:0-35000 GCA_004026805.1 Lasiurus borealis
AAGGGGGGTAATGGGGTAATAAGGACACATATGTAGCACCCTAATCAATACAGAAATTTTTAAAATTAATTAACTAATTAATTAAGGGAAAGGAAACAGGAAAAATACACATTTTCCCTTAAAGTGACCCATTCTGTGCATATATAAAATGCTTTTTAAACGATTATTTTAAAGTCTTCTTAATCAGTAATTACCACTTTAAACACTTTCTAAGAAATGGTGCTGCCGTGGGCAGCCATCAGAGAGCAGGCCTTACCTGGTCGCTCGGTCCAGAGGTGGCCTGTGGACTCGAACCGGCTCCCTCGGGCGTGCAGCACCGTGTCCAGCGATGTCAGGCCTCCCGGCGGGGGTCCCACAGCCTCCTCTCTGCAGCTCTGCAACAGCAGGGAGACGCCCCTACTAATAAAGATGGGGCAGGGGTGGTGCTAACAGCCAGGGCCCCAAAAGTTAGAAGGTGATTGGACAGGGCCCCAGACAGCTAAGAGCTAGAAAGATGATTGGACAGGGAGCTAGAAAGTTGATTGGACAAGACCCCAGACGGCTAAGAGCTAGAAAGATGATTGGACAGGAAGCTAGAAAGTTGATTGGACAAGACCCCAGACGGCTAAGAGCTAGAAAGATGATTGGACAGGGCCCCAGCCCGCCAAGAGCTAGAAAGATGGTTGGACAGCACCCAGAAGCCCCCCTCCCGCCCTCCTGCCCCCCCACCTCCCCTCCCCCACCCCGGGCTGTAGACTGGTGGGGAGCCTTGGGAGTCGCCTCCTCAACTGGGCAAGATGGCGGCCGGGGGCGGACTCTCATTCAGCAAATCAAAAGCCAGAAAAATGAATGGGCTGGTCTGCAGCCCGCCAAAAGCTAGCAAGATGATTGGACAGCACCCCAGACAGCCAAGACCTAGAAAGATGGTTGGACAGGACGTAGAAGCCCCTCTCCCTCCCTCCTGCCCCCCCACTTCTCCTCCCCCACACCCTGCCGTAGAAAGGTAGGGAGCCTTGGGAGTCGCCTCTACTGACCGAGATGGCACAGGGGCCGCTCTTACACCAGCACACCAAGAGCTAGAAAGATGGTGGACAGGGCCCTAGCCGCCCCCCTGTGCTGTGTAGACCCGCAGAGACCCTAGGAAGCCCCCTCAACTGGGCAAGATGGCGCTGGGGCCGGATTCTTACACTCAGCAAAGCAAAAGCCAGAAAGATGAATGGGCAGGACTGCAGCCCGCCAAGAGCTAGAAATATTGGACAGGACCCAGAAGCCTCCCTCCCGCCCTCCTGCCCCCCCCCCACCTCCCCTCCCCCACCCCGGGCTGTAGACTGGTAGGGAGCCTTGGGAGTCTAATCAACTGACCGAGATGGCACAGGGGCAGCTCTTATACCAGCACACCAAGAGCCAGAAAGGTGGTGGACAGGGCCCTAGCCGCCCGCTGTGCTGTGTGGACCCACAGAGACCCTCGGAAGCCCCCCCCCCCAACTGGGCAAGACGGCGCAGGGGGCGAATTCTCATTCAGCAAGTCAAAAGCCAGAAAGATGAATGGGCTGGTCTACAGCCCGCCAAGAGCTAGAAAGATTGGACAGGACCCCAGCCCGCCAAGAGCTAGAAAGATGGTTGGACAGGGCTGCAGCTCACCAAAAACTAGAAAGATGGTTGGACAGGACCCAGAAGCCCCCCTCCCTCCTGCCCCCCTCCTCTCCTCCCCCACCCCTGCTATAAGCTGGTAGGGAGCCTTGGGAGTCTAATCAACTGACCAAGATGGCACAGGGGCAGCTCTTACACTAGCACACCAAGAGCTAGAAAGGTGGTGGACAGGGCCCTAGCCGCCCCCCTGTGCTGCGCAGACCCGCAGAGACCCTCGGAAGCCCCCCCAACTGGGCAAGATAGCGCTGGGGGCGGACTCTCATTCAGCAAAGCAAAAGCCAGAAAGATGGACAGGGCTGCAGCCCGCCAAAAGCTGGAAAGATGATTGGACAGGGCCCCAGACAGCTAAGAGCTAGAAAGATGATTGGACAGGGCCCCAGACAGCTAAGAGCTAGAAAGATGATTGGACAGGGCCCCAGACAGCTAAGAGCTAGAAAGATGGTTGGACAGAACCCAGAAGCCCCCCTCCCGCCCTCCTGCCCCCCCCACCTCCCCTCCCCCACCCCGGGCTGTAGACTGGTGGGGAGCCTTGGGAGTCGCCTCCTCACCTGGGCAAGATGGCGCTGGGGGCGGACTCTCATTCAGCAAATCAAAAGCCAGAAAGATGAATGGGCTGGTCTGCAGCCCGCCAAAGGCCAGAAAGATGATTGGACAGGAAAAAACTCATCCTAGCCTATCCCTATAAGAATCGCAGCCTTGAGCAGGAAGGGGAGATGGTCTTTGAGACAGGAGTCCCCCGTTTTGCGCACCAGCACCGGTCTTATGAGGTTGGCTCTCCTCGTGGCCAGCCGGACTCACGTTTTCAGTTACAATACTTACAACATTTAAAAACATTTCTTAAAAAAAATCTATAGTTCATGCTACTGTCATTTATAATAGCAAGAAGTTAAAAATGTAAGCATCCAGCAATATGTAAATAGCTCAAAATAATGATATAACCATTTAAAAGGATAGTTCAAAGGATTTGAAACTTAGGAAATCATTGCAATACGGTTTGTCAGAAAAGCAGAAATCAAAACTACTTTCATAACAGGATTGCTATATGAAACCGGGCAAAGAAACAAAAACTAAAACAATGCCACAATGTATTGAAAAAAGTCGCTACAATTTTAATAGTGAAAATTAATTAATGAACATTAGATATATACCTAAATAGTTTTTTAAATGAAGTCACCCAGCACGGTCTTTGCCTAATTACCTTATCTAAAAAGAATAGCTCTCCCCATTACTCTTTACCTCAATACGCTTTATTTTTCTTATCGGGTCTGAAATTATGATATTTATGTACATGTTGCTTATTTCCTGTCGCCTCCACTAGCACATAAACTATCCTTTTCACAGCCTCAAAGAGTGTCTGGCATATAACAGATGCTGAGTAATAGGCGGTGTCGAATGGCTTGAGAAGTTAGCCTATAACACTTCAAATATGATTGAAATTGTAAAAAAAAAAAAGTGCACCATTTGTGGCATCAAACATTCCACATCCTGTGAAAAATGAAATAATCTCTACTGTGTTAGAAATCCCCCCAAAAAGAAAGCCATATAACCTTACATAAACCAGATGATTCCTCTGATGGTCTAATTCTAGCCTGATGGATGTAGGTTTTGAAGGGAAATTAAAGACCGCCTCCTGGCCAATCTCTGAATTCATAAATCATAAAACACTGACTGCGGCCCAATGAGAAATAGGCACTGGGACCCGCTCTGCTTCCACATATTTCTGGAACCAGAGAATCAGTTCTGGTGAGTGGTCTCTTGAGACTCGGTTCAGGACTGGAGTGCCCTGCTTCACACCCACAGACACACATACACACACACAGACACACACACCTACCAGAGTTGGGAGGTGCACACACATGATATGTGAGATCCAGGGTCTGCAGGTTCAGGAAGTGGATGGAACAGGATCTGTAGCTCCTTGGGGTCACGGGTAGACTGAATATCCTATGACACCTTGGGACTTAACACAGAGCTCAGACATTCGGCAAGAAATAGGTTGACTAAAAAAAAAAAATGCCCTCAGGATAACACTTTGAAGGTACAAAGCCTCTAATTCTTGAATGTTCTATGATAGTATTTTATTTATTTTTGGCTCTTCTCAGTTTTTTTGCATGAAGGAATTACACTAGTCCAAGGTAAAAGCAGAAACCAAATGTTTACATTTTCCAAGCTGTGACGTTCTTAAACTTGTGACAATGGACTGAAAGGAAATTCTCCTCATTGCAAGGAAATCCTCACTTTAGCTTCAGTGAGCCAAAAGCACTTAAAACCCGTGGGCCTTCGGCTGGCTATCTTAGCCAGTCCAGTCTCTGGGAAACCAGCATTCGTTCTTGTGGTCACCCTGCAGCTGAATTATTTCTCCATACGTTCTGGATGTTCAAATACACCATTGCAGGCACATTTCTTCTTAAAAGCTTCACTCGTTTCTGTTTATCAGCAGCAGCAGCAGCAGCAGCCCTCGAACAGTATGAGAATTCTGTTGAATTCTCATCCTACATCATAAAAGCCTAATATGCAAATCGGCAGAACGACTAGTTTATATGATGCGCACTGACCACCAGGGGGCAGACGCTCAAAGCAGGGGCTGCCCCCAGCCCACAGGCGCCAGGCCAGCCAAGGCAGGTGCCACTGCGAGGCCCCTCCAATCGCAGCAGCGGAGTGATTGGGGGGCAGGGCCGGGCAGCTAGTGGGCTGGCACCGCCCCTCAATTGCCCTGCCAGTCGCCTCCTGCAGAGGGAGGTGGCTGGCAGCGGTTGTGGGGCCAGTAAGCAGGCATTGCCAGGCCGGCCAAGGTGGGTGCCAGCGGGAGGCCCCTTGATCGCCCTGCCAGTCACCCCCACAAATTGGCCCTGATCGCCAGCCAGGCCTGGGGACCTTACCCATGCAGAAATGTCATGCATCGGGCCTCTAGTATGGATGTAATCAATCCTCAGTTCCAGCAGGAAGCAGATCACCACCCTTGCAAAGGGGTCAAAGAGTGGGGGTTGTGGATAGTGGACATGCAATAGGATTCCTTTTCCTTTGTGGGGATGGCTGGCCTTCACCTTCAGAAGGCTGCTGAGGGAGAAGGCAGGTGTCGGGGACAGAGCCTCAGAAAGCGAGGGGGCTCTCGGTGCTGAGTCTTTGACAGGTAACTCAGTGACTGAGGCCGATATGCATTTTAATTTCTCAGTATTTTCCTGTAAAGTCTCTCCGTTTGATATTATGCTTAGCAAAGACCGCCCCTTTCATGCCTATCCATGAACATGTGATTCTCGTATTTCATAGCATCGTTTTTCATTTTGTAACACTTAAACAATGAGATCTGCTTTTGAGATACGATGTAAAAGAAGAATTAAATATTTCCCCAAATAATTAATTAATCAAGATGAACTGACTCCATATTCCAAAGTCATCAAAATGAGGAAAATGCTCTAGAACAGCATTAACAGAAATATGATGCTAATGACATGTGTGATTTAAATTTTTATGGTAGTCACATTTCAAAAGTAAAACTCAGTGGAAATCATTTGAATGATGGATTGTATTTAAGCTAATATGCCCAAAATATCATTTCCATGTGCAATCAAGATCAAAATCATTAATAAAATATTTCACCTTTTTATTTCTACTGAATCTTCAAAACACGGTGTGTATTTTATACTCACAGCACTTCTCAGTTCAGCCTAGTTACATTCCAACTGTTTCGTAGGCAAATGTAGCTAATGGCTTCTGTGCTGAGTAGCAGGCACGCAGAGCAGCGCTTCTCAACCTCAGCACTGAGAACGTTTTGGACCCCATAAATCTCTGCTGTGGAGAGCGGTCCTGTGCCTTGTGGGATGATCAGCTGCATCTCCAACCTCTACCCACTAGATGTCAGTCGCATCCCTCCCCCAGATGTTACAACCACCATGTCTCCAGACTTTGCCCAATGTCCCTGAGGCTGGGTAAACGTAGGGCAAACCGTCCCCAGTGGAGAGTCAGTGGTCTAGAACAACTGGGGAGAAAGACATCTTTGGGGAATATATAGTTTTCAGTTTCATTGAAGAGAAATTTCTCTGGTTAGAAGCTACTATTACTATCACGGAACCATAATAGGAGTACTTACAATAATTAACGTCTATCTGATTTTCATGTTTTAAATTCACAAAAGGGATGGGGGAAAGAGGTTGGGAAGAAGGAAAAGGAGAGGGAGAAGAAAAGAGAAGAGGAAAGCTATTTCTGAGTATAGCATTTTGTTTATTTTGGACCTCTACTCATAGAAATAATATTGACCCCCAAATGAGCCCATCTTGGTGACTGGCATTAACCTGTAATTATTTCAAAAACCCCGGTACTCTCGGTCTTGAAAATATGCTGATGGAAGCTTGGGTTGAAACATGCATCAAACCATGCCTGTGGGTTCGGGTAGTGGGAACCCTTGGTGTTGTTGGATCCTGGAACTATCTACCTCACACCACAGAATCAAAAGTGATGGGAGACAGACCCTCAAACTCCAGGTGAGCTAATATCTTCCAACTACTCTCTTTCCAACTAGTAGCTCCAAAACTGGGAGCCTTGATTAACTGTGGTGTTTGTAAAGTATTCTCTTTTTTATCTGGAAAAAAAAAATACTAAAGGCAAGGAAGGCAACTATGCAAACACTACACTCATAGTCACAGATAACAGTATGGTGATTACCAGAGGGAAGAGGGTAGGTGGTCATAAAGGGTAAAGGGGGTCAAATATATGGTGATGGGAGATTTGATTTTTGAGTGGTGCGTACATAATGCATATTCGGATAATGTATCCTAGAATTATACACTTGAAAACTATATAATTTTATTAACCAATGTCACCCCCATGAATTTAAAAAGGCAAGAAAATCAAAATTATAGCAGAGATTTATTCAGAGAAGGAAAGAAAGGGGGGAAAGAGAGGGGAAGTAAATCAAGAGTAACACTTTTTATAATATTCACATTCATCACAATCTTATCCAACCTGATTTACATGTATCTACATTTTGCTCAGAATGTTGACCCATAGATAACTGAAGATCATAAGGCTTCAAAAATAGCTTACTATTTTCACTCTACTTTATAGGTTGTTTTTAAAGTTTCTACAACCAGTGGTAAAAATGAAAGGTTTCTGATTGCCCCTTGGTGAATGAGAACATTAAGCTAACCACGAGTTTCCACTCCCTCCGTGTTTCTGATTCATCAGGGACTTACTCTTAACTCATTTGAAAACGCTGAGAGGTTAGCTGTTGGGCATCTACACTAAGTGCCCTGCGTACAGCAGGCAACTACCTGATTACTTCCAAGACCTTCCACGGGGAGTTGGGACTACTGGTAGAGGAGGAATCTTTCCAGTGGCTCCGGTAGACGTAGCTTGTGGATGCTTTGATGACACGCTCGACCCAAACATTTTCGGATACACAGGCGACAGAGCTGGGAGAGAGCAGGTGGGCCTAAGGAAGAAATTAAAATGGCGTGAACTTCGTGCTAGTCTGGCCGGGGTTGAGTGAAGGGGAAACCAGAAGTCTGGAAGAGGCTGACATTTTCTAAAAGATTAAGAGAAGCTGGGTCTGCATAGGAATTAGAATGTGAGGTGCAAACCCTCCATACGCCCAGGATTCCGGTTTTTCCCTTAAACGGGGTCATGTTTCTTTAAGTTGAACCTCCAATGGTAATTATATTACTGATATTTAAGAACAAAGCTAACTAATATGATAAACCCACAGCCAACATCATACTCAATGGGCAAAGACTAAAACCATTTCCCCTAAGAACAGGAACAAGACAGGCATGCCCACTTTCACCACTCCTGTTGGAAATAGTACTTGGAAGTGCTAGCCATAGCAATCAGACAAGAAGAAATAAAAGGCATCCAAATTGGAAAAGAAGTAAAATTGTCATTATTCGCAGATGATATGATATTGTACATAAAAAGCCCTGAAGACTCCATAAAAAAACTACTGGACTTAATAGATGAATTTGGAAATGTACAAATTTAACACCCAGAAACCTACGGCTTTTCTCTACACCAATAATGAACTCACAGAAAGAGAAACTAAAAAACCACACACACACACACACACACACACACACACACACACACACACATACACACACACACACACACACACACACACACACACAAATCCCTTTACCATTTAAAAAAAAATTAAGATACCTAGGAACAAACTAAGGAGGTAAAAGACCTGTACTCAGAAAACTACAGACACTGAAAAAAGAGATAGAGGAAGACATAAACAAATGAAAGAATATACTGTGTTCATAGATTGGTAGAATCAATATAATTAAAATGTTCATACTACCCAAAGCAATCTGTAGATTCAATGCACTCCCCATTAAAACACCAATGGCATATTTCACAGACCTAGAACAAACTTTCCAAAAATACATCTGTAATAAAAAAGATCCCTACCCAGCACAAGGAACCACCAACAAAACAACAAGAAAGCCTACTGCATGGGAAAATATATCTGCCAATGTTATCTCCGATAAAGGTTTAATCTCCAAAATCTATAGAGAGCTCATACAGCTTCACAAAAGGAAGATAAACAATCCAATCAAAAAATGGGTGAAGGACTTATATAGAAATTTTTCTAAAGGGGACATACAGATGGCCAAGAGACATATAAAAAAATGCTCAAAGTCACTAATCATCAGAGAGATGCAAATTAAAACAACAATGAGGTATTACCTCACACCTGGCAGAATGGCTATCATCTACAAATCAACAAACGACAAGTGCTGGTGAGGATGCGGAGAAAAAGGAACCCTCGTGCACTGCTGGTGGGAATGCAGACTGGTACAGCCACTGTGGAGAATAGTATGGAGTTTCCTCAAAAAACTAAAAATGGATCTCCCATTTGACCCAGTGATCCCACTTCTAGGAATATATCCCAAGAAACCAGAAAGACCAATCAGAAAGGATATATACACTCCTATATTCATAGCAGCACAATTCACCATAGCTAAGATCTGGAAACAGCCTAAGTGCCCGTCAGCAGATGAGTGGATTAAAAAACCACGGTACATCTACACAATGGAATTCATGCTGCCATAAAAAATAAGGAACTCCTACCATTTTCAAAAGCATGGATGGACTGGAGAGTATTATGCTAAGCGAAATAAGCCAGGCAGAGTGGTCAGCATAAAATGATGAACAAAAATAGATCCAGAGACAAAGAATCACCAAACAGACCATCCCAACCTCAGAGGGAAGGCCGGGGAGGGGGGTAAGAGATCAACCAAAGGACGTGTATGCATGTTTATTAGCATAAGCAATGGACAGGGACACTGGGCCAGTGGGGGTTTGTCCTGGGGGTGGGAGTGGCCAGGAGGGGTGGATAGGGGAAAAGGAGACATATGTAATACTTTGAACAACAACAACAACAATAATAATAATAAAGAATGAGGCTAACCAGAGGCAAGTTAGAAATGAGGCATGTGGTCTAAAGGGAATTTGCTTTATTCATGTACCACAGGTGCTAATGGATATAAGCTGAAGAGAAAATGCAAATAGAAATAGAAGCACTAGGTACTGAAACCAATTTGGCTCAGTAGATAGAGCGTCGGCCTGGGGACTGAAGGGTCCCAGGTTCGATTCCGATCAAGGGCACATCCCCAGTAGGGGGCATGCAGGAGGCAGCCGATCGATGTCTCTCTCTCATCAATGTTTCTAACTTTATCCCTTTCCCTTCCTCTCTGTAAAACATCAATAAAATACAATTAAAAAGAGAAAATAATAAAAAGAGAAGAGGGAAAGGAGGAAGAGCAGATGCACTCAGGAAGGGAAACGGCCGGCCAGCCGTTCCTTACCTTCCCAGAGCAGGAGGGCCTGCTCCACGCTGCTTTTCGGGGCCGCCAGGTCAAGGGCACTCTTCCCCTGCGCATTCCTGCACTTCAGGTTGGCCCCGTAGTCTATGAGCAGGCGGACGGCTTCCACACTGGACTGCTTCGCCGCAGCATGGAGCGGGGTGTCCAGCCAGTGGCCACGGTCAACGTCGGCTCCTGAACAAAGCAGATGGCCACGGGTCAGCAATCAACGCTCCGTGTAGAAACGCCACGAGCCCAAAATACAGTAGCTGGATCCAGAAAGCCATCTTCAGTGCCACGGCAGTTTGACAAATATCTGAACAGGTAACAGGAGCCTAGAACCTCAGCAATGCCTATGAAGACTGTTTCAACATACAGTGGTGCCTCGAGATACAAGTGCCCTAACATACGAGATTTTTGAGACACAAGCCGTCAAGCAAGCAATTTTTGCTTTGAAATACGAGCAACAGTTGAGATAGGAGTCATCGCGCGGATCGGCCGGCTGCACAGGACCCACCAGTTTAACGCGACTCGGGCGTCTCATAGTTTCCCACGCCTCAAGGTTACGGAACGAATTAAACTCGTATCTCGAGGTACCACTGTATTTGGAAGAGCCCAGCCAGTGTGGCTCCATGGCTGAATGTCAGCGTATGAACTAGGAGGTCATGGTTAAATTCCCCGTGCCCAGGTTGTGGCTTGATTCCCAGTAGGGGGTGTGGAGGAGGCAGCTGATCAATGATTCTCTCTCATCATTGATATATCTCTCTCTCTCCCTCTCTGAAATCAATAAGATAAATTTTAAAATATTTTGATGATAAAAGTGAATAAAAAAATTGAGTCATTTAAAATTCACTTGCTCTCCCATAGGAACCTCGTGGCATACAAAATTGAATATTTGAAGCTTCTTTTACATGTAATTATTTTCTTCTGGGCAGAGAACAAAGCTAGGTTTATCTAGTGATTATATTATTCGGGGTTCACAGATAATATTTCTGAACTACTCTAGGGAGTAGTATATGCTGGCAGATAAAAAGAAAACACGAAAAATCTGGGGGGAAAAATTCTTATTTAAAGGCACTTACTACAATGTCCACCTTTGTGTCACTGGCTAAAGTTGGGAAATCTTTAAACAAATACTAGTTTCAAGACTTCCTACTTTTCCCTAGACTCTCAGTTTCTGCGCATGCCTTGTAGATTTAAAAACATTACTGCCTCAGTCAGGTGCTTCAGTTGCTGAAAAGGGAAGGCAACTGATCAATGTCTCTCTCTCTCTCTCTCAAATAAATAAACATATTCTCGGGTGAGAATTAAAAAAATCATTATTAGCCCAGGATGGTGTGGCTCAGTTGGTTAAGCATCATCCCATGCACAGAAAGGTCACCAATTTGATTCCTGGTCAGAGCACATGCCCAGGTTGCAGGTTTGATCCCAGATCAAGGTGCATACAAGAGGCAACTGATTGATGTCTCTCTCTCAATATTTCTCTCTCCCTCCCTCCCTCCCTTCCTTTCTCCCTCCCTCCCTCTCTCTCCTTCCTTCCCTCTCTCTCCTTCCCTCCTTTCCTTCCTTTCTCTCTCCCCCTTTTTGTCTCTCTAAAAAATCAATAAAAACATAATTTTTACAAATCACTACATAAGCAGGACTGATCATACGTGGTCTATGTCAAATGGCTGCTGTTTTACTATCCGGAATCTTCATGAGACCCACACTTAGATTTCCCCTGAGGAACCAGCCTCGTGATTCCTAGTTCATGCGTCACACACGAAGCCCAGCACCTGCAGTGCAGACTGAAATCCAGGGTTAAGCCACTACATGTTGTCATGATTGGTTCAGACAAGGGTATGTGACTCAAAAAGAGCCAATGAAATGCAACTGCTTTTCCCCCTGGGACTTAAACGGGGAAAAGACTCTTGTACTCTCTTGAGCAAGGAGACCCATGCCAGTTCAACAGAACAAATATCAGAGGAGGCGGAACTAGAGAACACAGATACTCATTCTCTGGAGAAGTTCTGTCTTAAGCATGCAAACACCAACTGCTGCCAGCTTGTGTACAGTCTGATAAGAACGTTGTCTTGGAAGTCCATGGGAAACCAACACGGTTAATGGGTTCTTGTCATGACAAGATTTCTGGAAGTTACCTAATTCTAGAAGTTTCTTCACACAATCTACCCTTTGGTGGGTGCAGGCCACGTACAGGGGCGTTCCAAGCTGAGGCACTTCCTGATCAATGTTCACGTGATTGGCCAGCAGAATCTCCATGCACTCTCTGTGACCTGGTGGAATATAAGATAAACCTCACTCAAGTAAAACATATAGACACATATTGACGATCCACAGAATTAATGGATTGTTTATCTGAGATGGGCTTTACAAATAACAGATTTCTTTCGGCAGAAAAAATGTTTGAAGATCTTAGAAACCTCCAAAACTAATCTATTAGAAAAGGAAGCGTTTCCCCCATGTAATTCCTCTCTGCAGCCTTTGAGGGAGGTCCAGCTGAACCCAGGAGCAGAACTGACATCCTCTGGAATGAAGCCAGCAGTTTGCAAAGAGGGTATAAGACCCAGAGGGGTGAATGACTCATCCTATTATTACCCTCAAAAGCCAGAGTTCAAAGCCAAGGCCAAGACCTGATCCCTCCCCATTACAAATCTCTCATTCACTGCTTCACCCAGGCATGCAAGGTTGGGTATGGTTGCACCATGTAGTAAAAGCTCCTTATTTTGGTTAACCTGGAAGATACCTATAAGAATTAATTTAAATATATTTCCACCCGGAACCAGTTTGGCTCAGTGGATAGAGCGTCGGCCTGCGGACTGAAAGGTCCCAGGTTCGATTCCTGTCAGGGGCATGTACCTTGGTTGCGGGCACATCCTCAGTAGGGGGTGTGCAGGAGGCAGCTGATCAATGTCTTTCTCTCATCGATGTTTCTTTCTACCCCTCTCCCTTCCTCTCTGTAAAAATTCAATAAAATGCATTAAAAATGTTTTTTAAATATAGTACTTCCAAATTCAGTGACTAGCAAGAACTTTGTACAAGAACTCTCTAAGAGAGTTTGCCCAGTGAACTGATAAACATGGTTAATTTGCAGCATATGAATGATTTTTTCAGGAGCAAATGCCTTTTTCTCTGTGAAGATTTAAACGATTCTTTAAAAAAATTTTTTTATCATTGCCGATTAACTGAACCAAGCTTTTCTTTACAGATAACATAAAAGTAAGTTTCACCCCAAACCTGCTTGATTTATCACAAATTCTGAGTTATGTATAAATATGCATTAAAAATGTACAGATAAGGATTCTGTGGATTCAAACTGTTCACTTGTTCGCATAAGTAAATATTATGCCTGGGTGATAACATCAATATGTCAAAGTATTACCCCAGACTGACCACGCTTGTTCACAGCCGTTTAAAGCTGTTAAAAATCTATAAATAATATCTAATCAGTACCTAAACCTGGCTGAAAAATACAGGGTATCTAATAAATATTGTTGAATAATTCTATCCCTTTTTTGCACAATAAACTGATCCTAGTTCAAGTTAAATTTAAGTATTCTCAGGAAGTTTTAAAAAATGAATAAAGTACATAAAAATGATTACCACTACTGAAACAATATCTAAAATAGCGAACTTGCTATTCATCCTTCCATTCTGTGGACATTGGTCTCTAACATGCTTTTACGATACATGAAAAAATATGTAGAGACATAGATACCAAACACAGCATATGTAACCATTTACACACTGCAGAATTATTTAAGTAATTCAAATCATTCCCAATAGTAATATGTTTAGATGAAATGCAAATAATAGAATAATTTTTACTTCAGATCAATATTGAAAAGTGTTAACGACTTTTATATCATTTTCCAAATAGATTATTTCTCTACAACTTACAGAACTTATTTAAAGTTTGTGAAAGGGCCATCATCCGTTATTAATAAATGACTGTTTATTAAACATATATAGGACGTCCAAACCACAGCTACACTGAGATTTGGGTCCTTTATTGAATTTACTGGGTGACACTGGGTAACAAAATTATGTAGGTTTCAGGTGCACAGTTCCACAGCACATCGTCTGTACGCTGTATTGTGTGTTCACCACAAGTCAAGTCTCCATCCATCACCATTTAAGCCCCCTTATACCCCCCTCAATCTCCCTCTCTCCCCTCTCCCCAGCAATCCCACATTGTTGTCCGAGTTATGAAATTTTTCTCTGGTTTATTTTTTTTACTCAATCTCTCCACCTCCCCCACCCAGCCCACCCCTGACAGCTACCAGCCTGCTGTCTATCTATGAGTCTGTGTCCATTTTGCTTGGTAGTTCAGTTCGCCCATTAAATCCCACATGAGTGAAAGCATAGGGCACTAGTCTTTCTCAATTTCATTTCGCATAATGATCTGCATGTCCATCCATGCTATGTCAAAGGGTAATAGTTCCTTCTTTCCTACAGCACAACAGTATTCCATTGTGCAAATATATCGATGTTTTTTCATCCACTCATCTACTGATGGACACTTGGCTATTGTAAATAACCCTGCAATGGACACTGGGTCCTTGGTATCATTTAAAGTGATCCACTCCAAAAGAAATCCCAAGTGACAGGTTTCATTAATTGGGGCAGATATGTCACTATTGCCTTTTGAAAGAAAGACTTTCACCCCCAATTATGCCAGCAAAGGTCACTGTTCTACAGTGTTCTAATTTCTCCATTGTATTTTTTTTCCTTTTACACTAATACCTTATTTTATTAAATGTATCTTTATTATTAAAGTATTACAGATGTTTCCCTCCCCCCCCTCAACAATGACCCCTCCTCCCCACTCCCACCCACTCCCCATGCCTTTGAGGCATTATTGTCGGTGTGCCTAGGCTATGCCAATAGGCATATAAAGTCTTTGGTTCATCCCTTTCCTCCTCCACCTTCCCTCTGAGATTCCTCAATCTGTTGCGTGCTTCCACGTACCCATTTTATTTCTGATCTCAAGATAAGAGAATAATTCCCCCACTGGGTCACAGAAATGTTGCTCTATAAGTGTGACCTTTGACCAATGACCGTGGCCTTTCAATGGCATCTTCTTGTTGACGTTTAATCTATGCATATTACTTTTAAATTCCTTCATTTTATTCTTTCCCCTCATTTCAGTAGTAATGAGGAAACGGGATTCTGGAGTCAACTTCAAGGATTCCAAAGTCAAGCTTTTTAATTTTGCACCTTTTTTTGAGTAATTAAGGACCTTAAAGTTATTAGCTCATCTAGAGTGCATTGCCTTTTGTGGACAATTACGTTTAATCTTCCATTAGAGAGACTATCGGCCTGGGCTTTCAGACACTTCTGTAATTTATTTTACGTTCGTGGTTGATATTTAATGGGCTTGGGGGATGAGCTATTCTTTTCTAGTAAGGACAGAGACATAACCACAGTATGACTCATGGAAGTCACCTCTGCGGTCTTGACTGTCCCAGTTGCCACCAACACCAGCCAAGAGCCTCAAGCAAGGTTTGTCAAGAGACTGTGCGCAGGAAAATCGGACATCTGGGACATAAAGCCATTTCCGGTTATAAGAAGAGCTGCTTCATGCTCTGGGGGTGTTTCCTGAAGATTTGGGCCAATTGAAGTTAGGATGATGGAGGATTATGAAGCTACTCCTAGTACACTGGTAAAGATCTAGGTCAGCGGTTCTCAACCTTCCTAAGGCCTCGACCCTTTAAGACAGCTCCTTATGGGGTGGTGACCCCCAACCATAAAATGATTTCCGTTGCTACTTCATCAGTGTAATCTTGCTACTGTTATGAACTGTAATGTAAATATCTGATATGCAGGATGTTTTTCTGTTGTTACAAATTGAACATAATTAAAGCATAGTGATTAATCACAAAAACAATATGTTGTGAAATTATATATTGTGAAATAGTTATTTCTAATTACAAATAAATGAAATGTTGTCTTGAATCGTGGTGTAGCATGGGTAACAGTCTTCACAGGACAACAGTAAACTACATTGCTACACTTTGCTGTACCGAGGAGCGGTGTGTTGGTTCCTAAAACCTAGGAAAATATGTGTTTTCCGCTGGTCTTAGGCGACCCCTGTGAAAAGGTCGTTCAACCCCCAAAGGGGTCGAGACCCACAGGTTGAGAACCACTGCTCTAGGTGATCCTCCCCCCTGACTCACGCAGACTGGGGCAAGCCCACCCACGTGTTGTGTGTCACGTGACGTCCCGTTTACCTCTCTTGACCGCCTCGTGGATGGGGGAAGCCAGGTGCGCCTCCAGCTGGGCCTTGGCTCCGAACTCCAGCAGCACGGTGACGCAAGCAGCGCTGCCGCTGCAGCACGCATTGAAAAGGGGCGTGGCTCCGTGAACCGTCACTGCATTGACCTGATGACGGGCAAAGAGAGACCCAAAGGGTTTGCTGTTTCTCGATCACCCTCTCCCAGGGGCATTCCTATACATCTACCAGGAGAGGCTGTCCCTGCCGGTGAATGAGGGCGGGAACTCGACCTAATCACAGCATGATGTTATTGAGACACTAGTAGCCTATCAACCCTCACCTCTATCAATCATCTCCCAAGTGGGGAAAAGTGGGAAAAAGCTTTTAAAATGCATTTGTGGGTATTTCAGAGATTTTTCGAAGCCTCCCAATCATTGAGGAGCAGTCCTGGATGGTGGTTAAAAACATGGCCTGTGCCGAGACCGGTTTGGCTCAGTGGATAGAGCGTCGGCTTGCGGACTGGATTGAAAGGTCCCAGGTTCGATTCCGGTCGGGGGCATGTACCTTGCTTGCGGGCACATCTCCACTGTGGGGCGTGCAGGAGGCGGCTGATCCATGTCTCTCTCTCTCATCGATGTTTCTAACTTTCTATCCCTCTCCTTCCTCTCTGTGAAAAATCAATAAAATATATTTAAAAAATAAAAATAAAAAATAAATGTCCTTGTTTCAGAAACAAAAAGTATTTTCCCACAGTGCAGGATAACCCCACTAAATTAGAGAGTTAAAGATGAGATGCTCAGATGGCAGAGACAGGCAATGACAGGAAAACATGTGTGTTAATTTATAAATCCTAGGGATTTCTAACCGACTGTATTTTCCGGCGTATAAGACGACTTTTTAACCCAGGAAAATCTTCTCAAAAGTCGGGGGTCGTCTTTTTTTTTTTTTGGTATAGTGTTCCTTGTATGAATATATCACAACTTCTTATGACGTCTTATAGGACGGGTATATCCCAAACTCTATATTTTAACTGGAAAACTTGGGGGTTGTCTTATATGCCCAGTCATCTTATATGCTGGAAAATACGGTATTTACATTTTTCCTAATATTCTATAGAACTGATTTGATTTGTCTTTTACTAAGTATTACCCTCTTCCTGAGTACAGGAAGTTTTCTAACTAGATTTCCTATAAGTTTCTCTTTCAGTTCAGGTCAGCAAATATTTATTGAGCATCTATTAGGCGCCAATGTTTTTAGTAACAGAGGTAAGAAAATTGCCTCTTGTTGAACAGGTTGAATTCTACAGGAGAAGACAAACACATAAAGTGATCATTTTGATCCAACATCAATGCTTTCGATCACTATAGGAACGGGGCAAAGGAGAGCACAGACGTGGGAAATATTTAGGAAGTGAAACTAGCAGGATGTTGTGATTAATTAGATGAGGAGAGAGAATAAATAGGAGGGTCCCCTTCGGGGCTTGGGAAACAAGGAATATGCTTCCTCTGGTCTCTGGGGCTGAGAGTCCAGGAGGAGAAACTAGTCCCCAAAGGAAGAATAGGAGGAGCACAGTTGCAGGCTCAGAGTTTGAGTTACCCGCGGGACTCATCATTTTGAGGAATTTTCTACTGATGGACCACTTCCTCTTACTCCATCTGTAACCCTGATTTAAATGTGAAATAACATTGGCCGTTTCCTCACAACATGGTCAAAGGCAAGGGACCATGTCCCACTCTCTTCTTTGTCCCCACAGAACCTCCCAGAACTGTACCAGCAGATAATTCTCTACGGCTTGATATTGTCTGATATTTCCCACCATCTGCCCGAGACCCCAGTCATTGAACTTGAAGGGAAATGGCCTGCTCCCAGCTTTGCCCTGGCCATTACATGTGAGTTGACTAAGAGCACCTTAAAGAAACACTACCTCATGGCCATACACACTGCTATGGCGTCAGGAAAATCACTGCCCACAGAAAGCTCTGGTATTCAGCTCTACATGCAGAAACCCAACTTCCATATCAAATCTAAAGAAAATATTAACACATGACAGCTCATAAAACAAAAAATGCAAGGACTTCATTTAAAAATAAAACGATCAGGCCCTGACTCGTTTGGCTCAGTGGATAGAGCATCGGCCTGCGGACTGAAGGATCCCTGGTTCAATTCCTGTCAAGGGCATGTACCTTGGTTGCAGGCACATCCCCAGTAGGAGGCATGCAGGAGGCAGCTGGTGGATGTTTCTCTCTCATCGATGTTTCTAACTCTATCCTTCTCCCTTCCTCTAAGAAATCAATAAAATATATTTAAAAATAAAGCGATCGGGAAACCAGTATATGGCATAAACCAGTAAATGTCATTGAGATTTTCCAAAGGTTTTCTTTGATCACTCTATTCTGGTGGCTAATTATGCACAGCACCCGAGTCACTCCTTGAGAAAAGAAAAGCATTTAAAAATAAGATAAAGCCAGGGGTGTGGGGTGGATGGGAACATGGGACCCTTCTCATGCTCCAAGTCGCCCTCCCATCCTGTGGGAAACAAAGGGAAGGCCATCAGTAAGCGGACCGTGACCTTGGGAACCGAG
This sequence comes from Lasiurus borealis, assembly GCA_004026805.1. Taxonomy (NCBI): domain Eukaryota; kingdom Metazoa; phylum Chordata; class Mammalia; order Chiroptera; family Vespertilionidae; genus Lasiurus; species Lasiurus borealis. The sequence goes on from PVJN01011009.1 coordinate 18,231, forward strand.
CCAGCCGCTCCGTCAAGAAAACAAGGAGCAGTTTTTATCTCTCTCAGCTGGCGTGACCACACATCCCCCTGCCCCGGCGGGCCCTGTTTTTCTCTGCCTTCTGGACCGGCTGGTGATGAAACAATAGCTCCTGTGCCCCCGCCGCCCGCCCCCCAGCCCCTGCTGCTGTGCGGCCCCATCCGCAGGCCGGATGGGATTTATTGGTTCAACCACTGGGGACAAGTTAAGTCCTCATAAACCCGTATCTTCCCCAGCCAGCTCTCTGGCCGGTTTCGTTGGGAATCCAAAAACAATACAGTGAGGTTTGGTGGGATCTGAGCAGAACAAGGGGGAAGTCGCTTCATAAATCATATAAATGTCGAACCACGATGCGGACACCTGACACTAATATAAAATGATATTATTCATATTCCATGTCAGCTATCAGAGAAAAATATTGGATAATTAAGATCATGTTAATGTTGTAGCTTTTTCATTGGACTATTGAGTAAAAGCTCATTCGGCTTAATAATTTTGCTCAAAAAGTAGTTGTCGGTGTAGGCTTTTTGAATTAAAGGTGGGTTTCTTTGTTGTTCTTTCAAAAGACCTTCTTCCTGGTGTTTTTACAATACATTTTCCAAGATCGGTTTTCAAATTACTCGAGTTTATTTTGTAAAAGCAACAAATTACGAGATGCCCATGAATTACCTCCTCTGAATGTTCACACAGGGACCTAGAGCAGCGGTTCTCAACCTGTGGGTCACAACCCCTTTGGGGATCAAATGACCCTTTCACAGGGGTCTCCTAAGACCATTGGAAAATGCAGATATTTACATCACGATGCATCACAGTAGCAAAATGTCATGGTTGGGGGTCACCACCCCATGAGGAACTGTATGCAAGGGTCGCGGCCTTAGGAAGGTTGAGAATCACTGACCTAGAGGCTGAAGAGAGTATAGAGCAGCAGTGTCTTCTGGACCAGGCAGAAGTACAGGTAAAAGTGGGGCCACCCCCGCGCCCCCACAGAAGGCGTGCAGTCTGGTAAGTGCTGCCTCAGACAGCGGCGCCTGCGCTTGGGCAGACAGGCCTGCGAGGTGGGGGCAGTACACACCTTGGCACCGTTTTCCAACAGGGCTTTCGCACAGGCCACGTGACCTCCGAGACACGCCTCGTGGAGGGAAGAAACGCGGTTGATGGTCACAAGGTTCACATTGACGCCCTGAGAGTGGGAGAGAAGGGGGGGAAGGTGGCATCAGCAATAGAGTGAGAGCAGTAAGGTGGGGCATGCTTTGATCGGACCATACAGAAAGCACAGAGAATCCCAAGGGGCCATGCCCAAGGAATGTAAATATGGCACCGGGGGCCTTGAATTCACGTATTCACCAGATGCTCACTCAGCATTCTGTCTGTGACACAGACCTCTCCCCCCAGGAGCCTGGTGGGGAAACAGAAACGGGGGTGGAGAGCAGCAATATACAGTGGTACCTCGAGATACGAGTGCCCTAACATACGAGGTTTTTGAGATACGAGCCGTCGAGCGAGCGATTTTTGCTTTGAAATATGAGCAACAGTTGAGATAGGAGTCATCGCGTGGATCGGCCGGCTGCACACGACCCACCAGTTTACCGCGACTCGAGTGTCTCATAGTTTCCCACGCCTCAAGGTTACGGAACGAATTAAACTCGTATCTCGAGGTGCCACTGTACTGCTATCCAGGACGCATGTGCATATTTCCATTGGGAGCACAGGGCACATCCTGGAATCTGGCTTGGAGAGTAAAAGGAACCTTCACATACGAGGTAGCATTTAAAGAAGACTTGAAGCATAAAAAAATGTCAAGCTCTGAAGGTAAAAAGAGAGGGAGGAAAGGGAGAAGGAGAGAAAGAAAGGGAGAGGGAGAGGGAGAGAGAGCAAGAGAGAAAGAGAGGTTGACTCTTCAACAATACAGCAAGTAAGGACCCCAACCCCCAGGCAGTCAAAAATCTGTCTATAACTTGACACCCCCAAAATTAACAGCCTAGTGTTTGCCAGAAGCCTAGCTGATCACATAGCCGATTAACACATACTTTGTACATGACATGCGCCGTATCCTGCATTCTTACTGTACAGTAAGCGGGGAAAAGAAAATGTTATTGCGGAAATGATAAGGAAGAGAAAACACGCTCGCAGCGCTGTAATCGGATTGGAAACAGAGAGGTGACCCCCCTCCCCCCGGTTAAGATTAGAAAGTAAAGTTGCCAAAACCGGTTTGGCTCAGTGGATAGAGCGTCGGCCTGTGGACTGAAGGGTCCCAGGTTCGATTCCGGTCGGGGGCATGTACCTTGGTGGCGGGCACATCTCCAGTGTGGGGCGTGCAGGAGGCAGCTGATCGATGTCTCTCTCTCATCTATGTTTCTGGCTCTCTATCCCTCTCCCTTCTGCTTGTAATAAATCAATAAAATATATATTTTTTTTAAAAAAAGAAAGAAAGTAAAGTTGACGGCGCTTCCGGGACTCACAGGCCACAGCTTCACTGAGGCCGGAAGTCTGCAGCACCAGGCAGGGGTGGGGGCCAAGGGTGGGTCCTCTTCCATCTGCTCCCCCCGCTCCCAGCAGCTGTGCCCAGTCCCAGCGCACGACCCCTTCCCTGCTGCCGTGCTCACCTCCCTGGTCCTGGGGTCCAGGCGACAGAGGACAGGATGAGCCAGCTGCTGCCCAGCTCTGCCCTCTGCCCTGATTCTAACCTGGCCCTCACCATCCCCCTGGCATCGCCACTTCCTACATGTGACAGGGTCAGTCCCTGGCCGATCCTTCCCAGTGGGTTGTTTTTGATTCTCTGCCTTGCAACTAACCGACCTGCCGAAAGCTTCCCAGCCCTGGTGCATGACCTTGAACCCCAAACCCCACGTGAAGTACTCACCGCCTCTCCACAGACCTCCACGGAGCTGCCTGTCCCTTTCCCATATCGCCTACCCCTTCATCTCGAGGGTTTCCGATGCCTCCTGAGTCCTGCCCATTCTCATGTCCTAAATATGCTCTCATGACTCCACAGCTGTGCAGTCACAGATTTCAAGCTGAGTATGGAATGCCGTTTTAAAAGTCCCTTCCTCTTTTCTCCTGTCATGTGTTTCCAAGAAAAGAAAACCAGGCTAGTCCACAAGGTGGCAGCTATGAGCTACAAAAAAACAAACACACTGCTCAGTGCCAACTGCGAATCCCTGAAACTAGGAATGTGACGCTGGGCAGGCCTGGGAGACTATCGAGAGTGATCACCTTCACTGTGTGTGAGAAACTGGAGAAGCAGAAAGCTGAAATTATGAGCGAGATTCGAGACTCCCCAGCGGGAGGTGACAGTTCTTAGTTGAACTAAGGGCTCCTGTTCTTAGTTGAATGCTTTATAGCACACCACACTCTTAATGTAAAATAAAACTGAGTCATTCATATCGATTAGTGAATAAAGGGAAGGAAATGATGCGTGCTGAGGGAAAATTGAGCTTCTCTATGAAGAATGCTCCCTAACATGTGTAAATGCACTGTAGAAACCGACATGCTTATGAAGTACAGTTAAAAGGTAAGACATGCTCAGTGCAACAAGGGATCCTGGACCGGCTCCTGGCAGAGAAAATATACACTAGTAGGAAAAACTGGTGTTAATCCAAATACTCTGTAGTTGAGCTGATGGCACTGGATTGATGTCGATTTCTTATTTTTGACTCAAGCACCGCGGCTATGTAAGGTGTTAACACGAGGGAGAGTTGAGGGAAGGGTATTTGGAAACTCGCTGTACTATCTTTGCAGTGTTTCTTCAAAATCACTCCAGCGCTAGCCAGTTTGGCTCAGCAGTCAGAGTGCGGGCTCTTGGACTGAAGGGTCTTGGGTTTGATTCCAGTCAAGAGCACATACCTCGGTGGAAGGCTGGATTCCACGCCCCAGTCAGGGCATGTGCGAGAGACAATCAATTGAGGTGCCTCTCACACATCAATGTTTCTCTCTCTCTCTGTCTCCACCCCTCCCTTCCATTCTCTCTCTAAAAAAAAAAATCAATGGAAAAAATATCTCAGGTGAGGATTAACAAAAATAAATAACTCCAAAAATAAATTTATTCACAATACTAATAAAAGTATTAAAGTGGGAGCCTGAGAGAGAGAAGGTAGATGTAAAACTTTTTTTTTACTGTAAACCTTTCTTATATAATTTTAATTTTTGTACTATGTGAATATATTACATATTAAAAATAATCAAATCAAATAAAACGTAAAGTGCTTAAAAGTCAATAAGCAAGGGATAAAATGAAGTATAAAGCCTATTTGATAATTACTGGCAGTTGGCTTTTTGCCTCTATTTTCTTAAGAACTGACACAACTCATAAAGGAAAGAAAAAAAAGGTACACGCGTGCACACAAATACACACACACACACACACACACACAAAAGTACAGAGCAGCATGGCCAGCTCAGGCATACACACACACAGACACACAAATACAGAGCAGTGTGCCCAGCTCACGTGTGCACGCACGCACACACACACACACACACAAATACAGAGCAGCATGGCCAGCTCTCGCATACACACACACACAAATACAGAGCAGTGTGCCCAGCTCACGTGTGCGCACACACACACACACACACACACACACACACAAATGCAGAGCAGCATGGCCAGCTCACGCATACACACACACACAGAAATACAGAGCAGTGTGCCCAGCTCACGCATGCACACACACACACACACACACACACGTGCGCGCACGCACGCACACACACATGCAGAGCAGTGTGCCCAGCTGTTTAAATTGCAAACGGTAAGGAAGCCAGATCCGGTGCTAGCTAGAATGTGGAAGAAAGAGTAAATCACTGGCCGCCTCTGTACACACACAGATGCTCAAATTCACAAAGCAAACGGAGCGTACACACTTCCACCCATTTCACAAATGCTTACAAGGCCACTGCTCACTGTTCAAGGGATACAGTCATAACTAAAGTAGCCTGAATAACTAAGACTTGAGCCCAACTGGCTTGGCTCAGTGGATAGAGCGTCGGCCTGTGAACTCAAGGGTCCCAGGTTCGATTCCGGTCAAGGGCATGTACCTTGGTTGCAGGCACATCCCCAGTAGGGGGCATGCAGAAGGCAGCTGATGGATGTTTCTCATCGATGTCTCTAACTCTCTCTCCCTCTCCTTTCCTCTCTGTAAAAAAAAAAAATCAATGACATAACTAAGACTTTCATAATTCTTCCCAAAGGAGATTTACACGATTGTGAGTCTATTTTAAGGTTTGCTCTTGAAATGGTGGGGTATGGCTGGGGTGGGTGGCCTTGAAGATGGCTCCCAGCGATCCCTGATCCTAGTACTGGCTCAACTGCATGATCCCTTGAGTGCGGGCTGGCTTTCCTGACTCACATCCAATGCAGAGAAATGGGAGAAGTAACGAGATTTCACACTGGCCCTCCTCCTTAGGCACTCTCGCGCTCTCTCCCAGGGATGCCAGCGGCCGCCTCCTCATGCAGGCACTCCATGGAGAGACCCACGTGGAGAGCAAGCTGACCCGCAACCACCTGAGAGCGGTTGGAGTCAGATCCTTCCCTGGCTGAGCGAGGAGATCACCGCAGCCTTGGCTGAAACTCTGCAGCCTGCGAAAGGCTCAGAGCCAGAAACCGGCCGAAGCTAAGTGCCTGTTGCTTTCAGCTCCATGTTTTGGGGTAATTTGTTACGCAGCAATAGCTGACTAATGCAGCTTTGGGGCTGCCGCCGCTAAGGCACATGGGAGAATTTAAGGTGAGTTAAATGTGAGGGCATCCCCCCTCAGCTTCATTGGGAAACTTCCTGTGAGATAGGAAGAAGGTCCAGAAGGAGAAGGATGGGACTGGGCAGGAAATGAGCCAGTTCCCCCAGAAGAGAGAGGCAGGAGGGACAGATGGTGAGCTGTAAGAGGATACATACCCCTGAGGTCCAGCAAGCGAGCCCTCCGCTCCAGGCCAAGCTGCCAAAGAAGGATGCTGGCTGGTGGCATAGGCACCAAGGACCCAGTCTTCCGTTTACTCACCTGCGTGATGAGCGTTTTGAGGGCCAGCAAGCGCCCCTGGGCCGCGGCTTCGTGCAGCGGGGATCGATCAGCCCAGCAGTCTGAAAGGCAAATCAAACTCAGTGTCAAGGTCTGGAGTCTCCCCGCCGCTCATTCATGCCACCCGCCCACGGGGAGAGGAGGCTTGGAGGAGGAGGCAGCGTGCACCGAGCAGCAGACTCTCTGGTCAGTAACTTTCGGGGTGACAAGCCGCTGAGTGTACAGGCCATGAGTTTTTTTTTGGGGGGGTGGAGGGAGAGCACAAACTATCTCTGGCTTTTGTGTAATGGGGGGAGTTTTAATAGTCAATAGATGTAGTGTAGTGCTTGCATCAGTAGTTTTATTTTTTAAAATATATGTTATTGATTTTTTACAGAGACGAAGGGAGAGGGATAGAGAGTTAGAAACATCGATGAGAGAGAGAGACATCAATCGGCTGCCTCCTGCATGCCCCCTACTGGGGATGTGCCCGCAACCAAGGTATATGCCCTTGACCGGAATCGAACCTGGGACCCTTCAGTCCGCAGGCCGATGCTCTATCCACTGAGCCAAACCGGTTTCGGCTGAACCAGTAGTTTTAAATAAAGCAAATGGAAGAGCCAAGCTGGACCAAGAGTTTCCCCAGTTTCATCTTTCCGCTGCCTCTCACCCTTACCTCTCCTCTAAAGACTCAACAGCGTGTCATGTACCATGAAGAAGATTCTAGAGGGAAATGGTCTTGTTCGAAATTCCTTAGGTAACTGTCTCTGTTTCATTTTGGGAACGAAGCATATCTACCATCATCATGCAGAATGTCCTTTTCCAGATGACATAGTTTTTACCTGCACAGCTTTGTGGGGGGCAGCTGACGGTAATGGCAAAGTATGGGGTCAGTGGACCCACAATGCCTGGGTTCAAGTTCAACCTTGACCGCTTTCTCTGCCAAAACGGACACGTTACTAAAATTATTTGAGCCTCAACTTCCTGATCTATAAAATGAGGTTCTAGCAACTTCCTGATCTATAAAATGAGGTTCTAGTAGTCTAGTATTTAGCAAGTGCTCTAGTCTCTCAGTTGGCCAATAATATACAGTGGTACCTCGAGATATGAGTGCCCTAACATACGAGATTTTTGAGATACGAGCCATTGAGCGAGCAATTTTTGCTTTGAAATATGAGCAACATTGGAGATAGGAGTCATAGCAAGGATCAGCCGGCTGCACACGACCCACCAGTTTACCCTGAATCGAGTGTCTCATAGTTTCCCACACCTAAAGGTTATAGAACGAATTAAACTCATATCTCGAGGTACCAATGTATAACCATGATGGTAGATGCTCAAAACGATTTACTAATAAGTCCATATGGTAAGACAGTGCTCTCGGGAACAGCTTCAGAACTGCCTTAGAAGCATATTACTCTTGTCATTGCTAGCCAGCAAACAAGACAAACCAGCTTACGTGGGCATTTAGATGTAACCCTCTATTACACATGCCAGCGGGCAATCAGTCATCTGTTTCAGAACAAACCCTATTCTGGTTTACAAAATGTGGGCATTCTTCAAATTATAATTGTGCTCTGCAAACACCGCATAGCAGATGATAAAAATTTGGATTTAACAAAAAGGGTCCATCTTATCAACCTTTCCTAGGTGATCCTGATGGTATAGCAGGGGGCAATGAGGGGATAAGGACACATATGTAATGCCTTAATCAATAAAGAAAAAAAAGAGCCCTAACCGGTGTGGCTCAGTGGATAGAGCGTTGGTCTGCGGACTGAAGGGTCCCAGATTCGATTCCAGTCAAGGGCATGTACCTTGGTTGCAGGCACATCCCCAGTAGGAGGTGTGCAGGAGGCAGCTGATGGATGTTTCTCTCCCATCGATGTTTCTAACTCTCTATTCCTCTCCCTTCCTCTCTGTGAAAAATCAATAAAATATATTTTTTTAAAAAAGAAAAAGAAAAAAAAGAATTCTGGTTTCCCCATACCTGCAACCTTGACAGAAACACTCCCACCAAAGATGGAATGAACGTGAATTTGAGGCCTCAGAGACACAGTAAACTTTTCCAGTTGATGAGAATCGGGGCTATTCACAGTTCAGTAGGCTCTCTTCTTGGCTTGAAACTCAGTTTTTACCTCCGTTAACCCTTTAGAGTATAAATAGGGGGAAAGCTAGAATGAACTCTTCAGGGTTGGATTGAAATTGTAGCAATTGGTATGAAAATGTGACTGTGTGTTTGTGTGTATGTGTGTGTGTGTGTGTGTGTGTGTGTGTGTGTTACATGTATGTGTTTATAGACAGATGTATGCTATAGGGCTGATTCCAGGGCTGGTCCAGGACAAATGTAAGATGAACCTCAAACACCTTCCCGGAAAGTATGGATGTGCTCAGTCAATGATGGGCTCTGTCCAAAAGGCACAGAAGCTGGCTTGAAGAGGCTTCCACTAGCCAACTCTGGACCGATATGAACATCAAAATAAATAGTGACACTAATGCTTAGTGATACTAAGAGATTAAATAATAATTTAATTCCTACGAGTAAAATAGGAACCTATCAGTCCTCATTATTAATTTATTATATCAGTTATTATATAATTTATTAGATGAACATATTATATAAACTGCAAGAAAGTTCTTTCTTAGAGTAAAATTCCAACTCAGAAATGTAGAATAATAGAATCTGCCTCAAATGATCTCCCCATGTCCTAGCCAGTTTGGCTCGGTGGATAGAGCATCAGCCTGCAGACTGAAGGTCCCAGGTTCGATTCCGGTCAGGGGCACATGCCCAGGTTGTGGGCTCAATCCCCAGTAGGGGGCATGAAGGAGGCAACTGATCAGTGATTCCCTCTCCTCAATGATGTGTCTATCTCTCTATCCCTCTCCCTTCCTCTCTGAAATCCATAAAGACATATATTTTCAAAATGATCTCCCCATAAAATCATTACCGCTTATAAAAGGAACAGAGGTAATTTCACAGGAAAACAGAGTTGGGGAAAGCACTTTACCTCGAGGACTGAAGTGACCATCGGAAAGGAGGGAAACAACTGGGCAGGGTGCCATCTGATGGGACAGAACGAGCGACAGCATGTACCGTGGCAGGAATGCACCGGAGGGAACACAGCACGGCGCCGGGATATTCCTGCTCAGAACACATCCCCCAAAGCTCAGAGGACACCGTGAACCCCTCACACCGAGGGCCGTGCTACAAAACAGCCGGCCCGTAACCGGCCCAGACAGGCACTGACCGGCCGTTCCAGCCTGACGGAGGCTAATGAGGCGCAACCTCAGAGGGCAACAGGCCACGCGTGTCCCTGGATGCGAGCTTTTGTTCTCAGGGACAGAGGACAGCTGGGGACCGTCGGTGGGATCTCTGGGGGAAGCGGGGATTCTTTGTACCACGCGTGACATTTTGAAATTAGTTTCAAAACAAAAAAGTATGTGTGTGTGTGTGTAATATGTTATATATACAGTAAATAAAATCACTAGTGTTTCCATACTCCAGACAGGTGCAATGCTTTTATCAAAAAACAAAAACAAAACAACAGCCCAGCAGGTGTGGCTCAGTGGTTGAGCATCGACCCAGATCAGGGTTCGATTCCTGGTCAGGGCAGAGGCCCAAGTTGCGGGCTTGATCCCCAGTAGGGGGCGTGCAGGAGGCAGCTGGTCAATTTTTTTTATTATTATTATTGTTTAAAGTATTACAAATAATAGTACATATGTCTCCCTTTTTCCCCTCCTATTGACCTTCCCGGCCTTCCCTACCCCCCAGTACATGCCCTCACCTGACCCCCCCCCCACAGTGTCCTGTGTCCATTGGTTATGCTTACATACATGCACACAAGTCCTTATGTTAATCTCTTACAGCCCACCCCCCAACCTCCCCTGCCTTCCCGCTGTAGCTTGACAGTCTGTTCACTGCTTCTTTGTCTCTGCATCTGTTTTTTTTCCTCTCTCTCCCCCTGCTTGTCTCCCTCTCTAACAATCAATAAAAAATCGTATTTAAAATCTACTTTAAAGAAAAACAGATACAATTGTTTGCATCTGCACTTGTTCCTGAGTTCATTAAAAGTTAATGAGTGGCCCTGGCTTGTGAGCTCAGTGGTTAGAGCATCGGCCTGAACTGAAGGGGCCTGGGTTTGATTCCTGCTCAAGGGAACGACCTGGGTAGGTTTGATCCCCACTCTGGTCGGGGTATGTGTGCAAGTCAACCAACTGATGTGTCTCTCCCACATTGATGTTTCTCTATCATCCTCTCTCTCCTTCCCTTCCACTATCTCTAAAAATTAATGGGAAAAAATCAGGTGAGGATTAACAACATAAAAAAGTTAGTGCGTAGAGTATTTTTATTTTTATTTTGTTAATATGTCTTATTGATTTTCTACAGAGAGGAAGGGAGAGCGATAGAGAGTTAGAAACATCGATGAGAGAGAGACATTGATCAGCTGCCTCTTGCATGCCCCCTACTGGGGATGTGCTCACAACTAAGGCACATGCCCTTGACAGGAATCGAACCCGGGACCTTTCAGTTCACAGACCGAAAACGCTCTATCCACTGAGCCAAACCGGTTTCAGCAACGTGGAATATGTTTAAATCTCTTGGACATTTACTTATAATTTGCATAAACTGAGAATGAGATCAGGTATGCATTCTCAGTTGGTCAGTCTTGGTTTTCTTCTAACGTATCTCATCAATAGGAAGAATATATCATCTATGTGACATGTTGCCCTCTAGCCTAACCGCTCTTGGAAATGGATACTGACACTGGGGTTTCGAGAACACTCTTCACCCCTGGACGGTAACACAGCACCCTGACCAGTGAAAGCAGCAAACCCACAGCCATTTGTTCTCACAACAGCCAGTCAACCACAGGCACCTAAAGGGACTCTAAGTATTTGATTCAAAAATAAAAGTCAGATGGAAGTGGTCACTCACTGTTACTCACTTAGGGTAGCAACACGAAGGGGCTTTATTACTTGTAAAACTTGCCTGCGAATGGGCTGTGGTGTCGCCCCATTCCTCAGGAAGCAGGCACCATTACCACCTCTGCATCTTATTTCTAGGGACTTGGTTACTCCTTAGTCCAGTGGTTCTCAACCTTCCTAAGGCCGAGACCCTTGCATACAGTTCATGTGGTGGTGACCCCCAACCATGAAATTTTGCTGTTATGCATCGTGATGTAAATATCTGCATTTTCCGACGGTCTTAGGTGACCCCTGTGAAAGGGTCGTTCGACCCCCAAAGGGGTCGCGACCCACAGGTTGAGAACCACTGCCTTAGTCCCATAAGACCACTCTGTGCACACACCTAGAGAGTTCTCACACACCTAACGCTGAGGGAAGGTCGGGCACACAACAGCGTGTGCAATGTAATTCCTTCCTAGGAAGCACACAAAAGGGCCAAGACCACCTTGGGCATCAGGATGGCAAAGTGCCTGGGGGGAGGGGCAGGGCACGGACTGACGGGAAGAGGGCCTGGTGCGGACCACGCTGATAATATGCAAGTTCTGGCTCTCAGGGGGTTGTAGGCCTGGTTGGGTCCGCTTTGTGAAAGTGTGTCCAGCCATTTGCTTCGGATTTGTGCACCTGTCTGTACTGACATCAGCCTTCAATGCCGAGATTTAAAAATGACCGGGTTTGCCGTAACCAGTTTAGCTCAGTGGCTAGAGCATCGGCCTGTGAACTCAAGGGTCCCAGGTTCGATTCCGGTCAAGGGCATGTAACTTGGTGGCGGGCACATCCCCAGTGGGGGGTGTGCAGGAGGCGGCTGATCGATGTCTCTCTCATGGATGTTTCTAACTCTCTATCCCTCTCCCTTCCTCTCTGTAAAAAAGCAATAAAATATCTTTTAAAAAATAAAAGTGACGTGTTTTTAAATGACCAGCTGCCCTCTGCTCCCCTGCAACTCCCAGCAGAGGACAGCCCGCTCTGCAGCGCCGGCAGCTGGAGGCAGAGAATCCCCATGTCCTCCAGCATGTCCACACTTTGTTCTCGGCGCCAGCTCATCGGATGGCGGAGGAGTGGGCAGAACTGAGGGACCGCGAAGATGTCTTCCCCGTTAACAAAGAACAGGCTGGTCCTTCTCGTGGGCCTCAATCCCAGGCCCCTTTCCCGTGTCCTGGCATTGGGCCACCTCTCCCAGAGCTCACCATCCATGCGGCCTCCTCTGATGCCTCTTACCCCCGCCCCAGGCTTCTGAGGCTGTGACAAGCCTGTGGCCGTCACCGCTGCCACCGAGAAAGAAAGAACAGCAGGCTGTCTGGGGTTTCTCTCTCACCCACCCCTGCTTTCCCAATCTATTCCCCTAACTCAGTGGTTCTCAACCTTCCTGATGCTGCGACCCTTTAAGACAGCTCCTCATGGGGTGGTGACCCCCAACCATAAAATTATTTCCGTGGCTACTTCATCACTGTAATTTTGCTGCTGTTATGAACTGTAATGTAAATATATGATAGGCAGGATGTATTTTCATTGTTACAAATTGAACATAATTAAAGCATAGGAGAAATAGGACTGAAATCCAGTTTGAGATTTCAGAACACGCTCTATTCTGGTTGTAAGCACCACTGGTTTTCCAATCTACCTGTCCTCAGGAGAGATTGACTGGTCTGGAGTGCTTTGCTAATGCCACCTTCTCTTTATAGATAATGTGAATTCAACCAACCCTATCACCTTAAATGCAGAAATACTTTTTGTTTCCAAACCAGAAACAAAACCACTCTCAAGAAAGTCACCTTTGCCAAAACCGGTTTGGCTCAGTGGATAGAACGTCGGTCTGAGGACTGAGGGGGTCCCAGGTTCGATTCCTGTCAAGGGCATGTACCTTGGTGGCGGACACATCCCCAGTAGGAGGCGTGCAGGAGGCAGCTGATCGATGTCTTTCTCTCATGGATGTTTCTATCTCTCTGTTCCTCTCCCTTCATCTCTGTAAAAATCAATAAAATATATTTTTTAAAAAAAAACAAAGTCACCTTTCCAATCACACTGTTCTCTAGCACTTGCTCAGATCTTAGAGTTTTCTTTCTCACCAAACCCTTTTCCAGAACATTCTGCCTAGGTGGGCTCTCTTGCTTTTCTCCTCTGACGCCCAGCACTCAAGTCTCTCACTCTCATCATTCCTGTTTTGCAAATTGGAGGTAATTGTGAGAAATTAAGGATAAAAGTTATTTGCAGCGAGGGAGTTTTTCCATTCCTTTCAGGAAATATGCAAGCAAGCTCTCCCAAGAAACGAATGCTCAAGTAGAAATCAGTCACTCTATTCTAAGATGGTCTATTTTTACGTGTTGGGCAGAGCGCCCGCATCACAGGGCTGCGAGCATGGTGCGAGGATAGTTTACAGATATGTTTACTTGTTCCTGACGAGGCGTGCGGAGAATGTTCGAGTTCTTTTCCCTCCCCGCTTTGACTTTTTCTCAGAAAAGGATTTATCTCTCCTTCCCAGACTCTGGGTAACGATTTCGTGACAACTTGCAAAGCTGTAGATTTCAATAACAAAATTGGTTCAGGTGGAAAGCAGTTGCCGGAGTTTCAAGTGTTCAAGATAAAAATCCATTATTGTTTTGGAAAGGTTTTGCAAAATTCCAACAAGTACCTGAGATTACTGGTTGGTTGTGTGTGTGTGTGTGTGTGTGTGTGTGTGTGTGTGTTTTAGGTTAATCCTCACTCAAGGATATCTTTCCATTGATTTCTAGAGAGAGTGGAAAGGAGAGGGAGAGAGAGAGAAACATCGATATGAGAGAGAGAGACTTTGATTGGTTTCCTCCTGCATGTGCCCCCAATGGAGCCTGGAATAGAGCCTGCAGCCAAGGTAATGCCCTTGACCAGAATCAAACCGGGGACCCTTCAGGCTGCAGGCCGCTCTACCCACTGAGCCAAACCAGCGAGGGCTAACTTGTTACTTTTTTTTAAAAATGTAGCCATCTGCTTATAATATCTAGTTCATATGAAATAATCTCTATTCCCTTTAGTCAAGTCCCAAAATCATATGAAGTAATATCTTCTCCTGCAGCATTTACCAAAGGAAAGAAAATCCTAAAGGAATTTCAATTTTGAACCAAAATACAGGCAAGGGCCTAGTGGAATTAATATTGTAAGCAATACAAAGGTAATTATAAAAAAACACACACCATATAACAAATTTCCTGAGATACCTAAGATATCCTACATAATAAGGATGTAATATGCAAATGGTCATTACACTGTGAAGCATAATGACTGACAGTGTAATGACCGGATCACTGATCATCAGGGCGGGTGGGGCAGTGAGCTACAAGCAGGTGGCGGAGAGCTACAGGATGGGGCAAGGCAGCAAGGTATGGGGGGGCGAGGGTAGGGAGGGTTGGGGAGCTACAGGAGGGCGGGACAACAGGTGGAGAACTATTTGGAGGAGGCAGCGAGCTACTGCTGAGCTACTGGTGCACGGATTCATGCGCAGGGCTACCAGTTATAATATACAGTGGTACCTCGAGATACGAGTGCCCTAACATAGGAGATTTTTTGAGATACGAGCTGTCGAGTGAGCAATTTTTGCTTTGAAATACAAGCAACATTTGAGACACGAGTAATCGCGCGAATCGGCTGGCTGCACACGACCCACCAGTTTACCACGACTGGAGCATCTCATAGTTTCCCACGCCTCAAGGTTACGGAACGAATTGAACTCGTATCTCGAGGTACCACTGTACTCAGCTCTGGTCAGGAGGTGAACCACAGTCAATGAACATCTTTTTGCAGTGTTTACTTCGAACCTCTTAGGAACAGGCGAGCTGAGTTAGGTAACAGGTGAGGAGGCAGAGTCCCTACTGAGAACTGGTTGTCCCAACTCGGGAAAGCCAGCAGGCACCTGTGATATGTGATCACTCAGACGATGGCTGAGCCAACGCTGAGGAAACAGGAGGAGAAAGCTAGACAGAAGATAAGGTAAGAATGTACCAAATGCAGGAAAAGCCTGTCCCAATGGGGAAAATGAGAAAAAGGAGTCAGGTTGATGAGGCTGGCCAAGGCGTGGCCATCAAACCAAGGTCAGTCCTTTTAACTGAGAACAAGGACAACTCATTTTAAGATTGACACGTAGAATAGAATCAATCTTTTAGCTAAAAAGAGCCCTTTTTAAAAAATACAATACAGTGGTACCTCGAGAATCAAGTGCCCTAACATACGAGATTTTTGAGATACGAGTGTCGAGCGAGGGATTTTTGCTTTGAAATACAAGCAACAGTTGAGATAGGAGTAATAGTGCGGATCGGCCGGCTGCACACGACCCACCAGTTTACTGCGACTCGAGCGTCTCATAGTTTCCCACGCCTCAAGGTTACAGAAAAAATTAAACTCGTATCTCGAGGTGCCACTGTAATTATATATCTTATCTGCCATTATAAAATCCCCCAAATCCTGAAAACCATGTTTCACCAAGGTTGACTCAAACTCCTTTGGCAGCAAAACCTGGCCAAGACTCAGGCAAGCAACTTATTTTTAATTTTACATTTTCACTTGGTAGGAATACTTATATGTTCACTATAAAATATCAAAATGTTTGATTATGGGACGCAGCTCTCAGTCCAGCTGGGAATGCTATGTAATAAACACTCTATACCCTATGTAATCTTTCTAGTAACCCCCAAACTCCTGAATCCTATCTGGTCCAAGGTTTAGGAAAACACATTATCAACTTGTATCTATACTTTATTTTTATCAACTTTGATGACCAAGTTGCTGGACAAAAATACAGCTTCAATTCTGGCCAAATTAGCAAAGGTTGAAAAATCAAATGCCACATCTCTCTGGAGAGAGACAATACCTCAGGAAAATCTATGGGGTGAAGATGGGATCTAGTGACCTGTCAGGTGCTCTAAATATAAGGTCAAGGGCCAATGGCAATGTTTCAAAATATATATATGACAAACTACACAAAGCAGCCTGAAAAAAGCAAAATAAAATAAGCAAACATAGCTTACCTCAAGTTAGATAACTCCTGACAAGTTATCTAAAAATGTAATAGCTTAAGCCATAAAGACATATTGAATGATGTACTGCAGAATAAGATATAAAAAAAGAGAGAGAAACCAAGATGGCGGCATAAGTGAACACCTAAACTGCTGCCTTGCACAACAATTTCAAAACTACAACTAAAAGACAAAACGGACACCAACCAGAACCACAGGAAAGCTGGCTGAGTGGAAATTCTACAACTAGAAGCAAAGAGAAAAGCACACTGAGACTCAGAGCTGTAAAAAGCTCAGGTAGTCAGACACGCTCGTGGAGAGGGCGGGCGGCAGAGTGCCTGGCTGGCTTTCTCTAGCAGGAGGGAGACAGAAACTCCTGACTGCACTGAACCCCACTTCTGACTGCACTAAACCCCAGTTCCATGCAAGAATCATACGGGGGAAGTCTGGACTGTCCTGAAAAGAAAGGAGTGCACAGACACTTAGGGGAGCCTCAAAAGGCAGAGTTCTGGAGGCGCATGCAAAGAGGACTGACTGCTGATTGTGCCCTGGGCTTTCTCTAACGGGAGGAAAACAGAACCTCCCAACTGCACTGAAATCCAGGTCCGACTGCACTGAACCCCAGTTTTGGGTGAGAACCTGGGGACCCAGACTCATATGGGTCCCCAGAGAGCACAGAAACTCAGGGGAGCCGGAAAGGCAGATATCTGGAGGCATGCCCATGCGCACAGAGAAGGCTGCAGCGATTACCCAGGGGCATTGAGACCCAGGGGCCACGTGTAGGGCAGGGCTGATGGGAAGCCAAGGCTGTCTGCTCAGCCCTGAG
>PVJN01011009.1:40000-55349 GCA_004026805.1 Lasiurus borealis
ATTAGAAAAGATAAGCCAAAATAAAATGAAAAGAGCAGATGGAATGCATTTCATGTCATAAATGCTTTATGCAAAAATATGTCAGTTTCTCTCAGCGCTCAGTCCAATTAGAATGGCTACCTATATAAGAAATATTTCCCTATACGGTGGTACCTCGAGATACGAGTGCCCTAACATACGAGGTTTTTGAGATACGAGCCATCGAGCGAGCGATTTTTGCTTTGAAATACGAGCAACTTTTGAGATAGGAGTCATCGCGCGGATTTGCCGGCTGCACACGACCCACCAGTTTTCCGCAACTCAAATACGTCTTAAGTTACAATACAGAATACATCGCTTCATTGTCAAAATAAGGATGTTGTACCCTCCGCTACAGCATGGAGGGACCCGAACAGTATGATGCTAAGCAAAATAAGCCAGTCAGAGAAAGACAAAGTATCACATGATCTCACTCATATGTGGAATCTAAAGAACAAAATAGGTCCAGACATACAGCCATGGAACAGACTGTCGAATTTCAGGGGCAAGGTGGGTGGGTGGTGGGTGGGAAGAGATCAATGGAAGAACTGATATGCATCTATGCGTAACACATGGCACAGACAATAGGGTGTGAAGGCGGGAGGGGAGGGGGGAGGGCGGGGTGCAAGCTAGCCGGCAATGGGGGGAAAAGGAGGCCATCTGTATAATTTTCAACAATAAAGATTAAAAAAACACATCAAGACTTCGCATTGTTTCTATTCTCAAGAACAGATATTAACATATAGGGTTGACTTTACCAAGCTTACATTAATTACCCAGTCAAGTGCCAGTGTGCGAAAATACATGGATGAACGCAAGTATTTTACCTCTTTTCGTGTCTCTTTCTTCATCTATGCTCCATGGAAGGTATTTCCTCATGTCGGTCCGGTGATGTAGATTGCATTCTGTAAGATCATTCATTCTTGTTTTGGTCTTGATTTGCATTTAAAACATGGCTGTAGTATGTTTTGCAAAGCAGAAAAGTTGGTCATGAGCAGCTCAACGTTTGAAAGCTTCAGATGATATCTACACTCTTTCTGAGAGACCATTTTCACACTCGAGATGGGTGTAAAGACTGCGGAAGTAAGGAGTCAAGTCGCAATACCTTTCACAGGAGAGGGAATCATCTACAGCACCAGTGTCTCAGCCTCAGCACTACTGACACTCTGTGTCAGGTCATTCTTTGCTGTTGGGGGGCCATCCGAAAGCACTGGAGGGTCTCTAGCAGCACCCCTGCCCTCTACACACCGCTGCCAGTGCCCCACTCCCATCCGGTTGTAACCGCCAGAAATGTGTCCACTCACTCACTGCTGGAAGTCCCAGAGGGACCAAACCGCCCCCCCTTTTCAGCTCCCACACCCAGTTAACCACTGAGCCACAGTCCAACACAAATGAACAAGAAAAATGAACTCCCTAAAGTACTGATGACTACGAATCGAATTCTGCATGGAACTTTAACTTTCAGAATATCCTGTTTTAAAAATCCAGCCACAGGATGACATACTATAATCACATCTAGCCAATTCTTTGGGGAATGCAGAGGAGAAAGAGGGCTTTAAAAATATCTCACAAGCCTGGCCAGTGTGGCTCAGTGGCTGAGCGTCAGCCTATGAACCAGGAGGTCATGGTTAGATTCCTGGTCAGGGCACATGTCCAGGTTGCGAGCTCAATCCCGTGTGGGATGTTCAAGAGGCAGTTGATCAATGATTCTCTCTTATCATTCTCTCTCTGTATCTCTCTCTCTCCACCCCCCCTTCCTCTCTGAAATCAATATATATATATATATATATATATATATATATATATATATATATGTATATATATATATATATATGTTTTTAATATATTTTATTGACTTTTCACAGAGATGAAGGGAGAGGGAGACAGAGTTAGAAACATCAATGAGAGAGAGACATTGATCAGCCGCCTCCTGCACGCCCCCAACTGGGGATGTGCCCGCCACCAAGTACATGCCCGTGACCGGAATCAAACCCGGGATCTTTCAGTCCACAGGCTGACCGACACTCTATCCACTGAGCCAAACCAGTTTCGGTGATAAAAATATATTTTTGAAAAAATATTTCACAAAAGCAAAAACAGATCCATATCCTGATTTGGCCACAAAGAAGTTTCAAAAGATCAATCAGAATGTACCAATGTAGGTGACTGCTTTCCACTGCCTCCAACAAAAGGGGCTGGAGAAGCTACATTTCTGTAAATAGCATCACAATTCAAATTTCTCTGAAAAGAGCATACAAGGCAAAGGATAATTACGCAGTTCACATACAACAGTTAACAGATGCACTCCTTTGTCTCACGTGGTAACTCTGGCGCAGGGCAAAACAAGGATTTGTTTGCATCAGGAAACAAAGGCACAATTGAGCTTGCTAACCCATGAGTGAAAGAGAGTGTATTCTAGGAAAAAGAGACGACAGAATAATTCATCATCGGAAGGATATGGCCTTTTTCACTAAGAGACATAGCAACACATCAAATTGCACTGAACAGATGACAGATTATAGAACTGCACACCTGAAGCCTATATAATTTTCTTAACCAATGTCACACCAGTAAGTTCAAAAAAGCATTTTCTTAACTGAAAGGATAGGAGGGAAGGGGGCGAGAATGCCGATAAACTAGTAAATACGACGCTGGTCATAAAAAAAGACAAACTCAGAAAATTGTGAAAATGTTATTTTGGTCTTTATTTTTCGAGGACATGTAGCATGTTTTCAGAAATCTGTTTTACATGTGCTACTTTTTGTATCGTAAGAAATACATTTTTCATAAAATCCTCATTACTGCAAACTTACTTTCAAATAAATGTAAGTAGAGGGTAGAACAATATGTTTGCACATATTGAGCAGTGCAACACTGACAGTTTCAATGAAAGTATCTGGGAAGCCTGAAAATGACTTAGCAGAATAAGCAAATGTACTTCCATTTGTTAAAAGAAGAAAAAAAATTCTAATTTGCAAACTATATATTTTAAATTCAAGAACTTTAATGCCTATGTCCATCTGAAATAAGTGACAATAACGATTTTGAAAACAATATGCCAAGAAACAAAAAAGAAAAGAAAAAAGTCTAACTTTGAAAACTGCTGAATACAAATTATAGTTATAGTTATAATTTGTTATAGTTTCTGACTGTGTGGTGAAGATTGGCACTGTTTATTCCATATTTATGTAAGTCAGTTTCTGTGCATAAAAATCCCAATAAGATGTAACGGTTTGGGTCAGTCCATTTTTCTTTAATTAACGAACTCCTAACTTCTAGATTTAAAAATTGCACTCTTTCAGCTGTGTTTTAGTATGAAACATGAATATACTTCTTTTATCTCAGTGGCAACTAGTTCATAGGCATGTTAAGATACTTTGTAAAAAGTTGTGTAAATACGGTCATTTAAAAAAATCCTGTATACTATCACAATACTGCCAGAATCTATGTAGTGTACCCACACGGGCCTCTTTCTATCCATTTCAGGCCTTTATCACAAAAACGTACTCGAAGGAGTTAAGACACACCGTGTGGATAATTTGGGGTTTTAAAACCCATGGCTCTGGGCAACAGTTAAACAACGCATCCATCCACAAAGAGACTTGTATTCCTTAAAATGTCAGACTCAATTCACCGGTAAAACACATTCTGGGGTAAAGACTTTTTTGCACACTGACAATACTTCTCAGGTATCAGCGAGGCCACAAGTGAAGGGAAGTGACTTCTCCCAAAGGTACAGGCTAGCAGCTGAGTTTGAGATGGCACATCTCGTACATTCTGCTCGGAAAACGTGAAGGCATTTACAGAGAACTAAATTACGCACTGGAAGCTGTGGGGGGTTTGTCTCTGCACTCTCATCAACAGTGGTATCGGTCCCTAGTGCTTAAGAAGCAAACAGCATTTTCATAAACGCAACTGGAAATGAAGGCTCCGCCTAGAAGAATGCACACAGTAGGATCCAAGCGCTCAGAGCGGATCGGCAACTGTTCCGTGGCATTAAAAGCAGGAGCGTTTTTGGCATGTTGGATGGTTTACCGTTTCATGTCAAGTGACTGCAATGAAGTGAGCCATTTGAGTGGTAAACAGTGAAAGCACCCTGGTCGTTCAGGGCAAAAAAGTGTCTAGTTCAATGTTCTACACATAGTAGGCGCTTAAAGCAGGCCGGTAACTGACAGACCTTCTTATTCAAGAAACCTGCTGACAATATGTAACACTTACTGAGTGTTCCCGATAAAAGGTTAAGAACATGACTTACGTACCTAACAAAGTTGCATGGACATGACTTAAAACAGTTCATAGCGTTGCTGTACTTCCCCTAAAGGAAACTTGTAAACATCGGGTGAATATCTAGTTAATGGCAGGACATTTCAATTGGCCAAAAGAAGAAAAAAAAATGCCCAGAAAACATTTGGCCCTTCAGCACCCAAAGCTCCCAAAATATGTGAAAACATCTCTGCTAGAAGGATTTCAGAAATCTGAAAAATATCATACCTGAGTGACTTAAATAAGTTCTCTCTGAAATTTTACATAAGTGCAAGGAGTTTCGACACTCAGGAATTGCATAAGTTATCTTTCCTCAAAGTAAAACGTTGGATGAGAGAGAGGTAGCACAACTCACTAAATTAACTTTCAAAAAGGGGGGAAAGCAGGAGTGTTTCCAATCGGCTTAATAGCACTGTTACAGAGATCGAAACGCTTCCCAGCCAGGCCTTCTTCTACCTGCTTTTGGACGCCTCATTACTCTCGTCCCCTTTTTTGCTCTGAGGACAGTGATTAGTCCAGGCACCCAACGGCCCTGTGGCATCGATCGCCACGTCGATGAGAGAATCCGGAGTCATCCATCTCAGGAAAGTGAGGAACAGGAAGTTGATGACGGCCAACAGAGCGAAAATGCAGCCCGTGACTGGGCCGCAGTGAGTCATGAGTCTCTCCAGGCGTTTGTCCATCGGTAACACGGTCTCTCCGGCCACGCGATTGTACACCTGGGGGGACAGAGGCCAAGGATGAGCACTGCGGTCTGAAACAAACCAGGGGCGGGAATGTTTAAAGAGAAATGAACAGAAGTCGCTTACATTTCGCTGCTGCTGTTATAGGAATGATGCGGTTCGTGATACGCATTACAGTAATGCATCGCCTTTTAATTCGACACTCACAGGGCGCTTACTCTGGACAAAACACCAGGCCCGATGCCATGTGAGTCAAACACAGAGAGGCCACCGCTCCTGTCTCCCAGGGGGTCACCATCAGTTTTAGCCCAACCATGAGAACTCTGAAGTCCCTCTCGAGAGGTTGGAACTGCTTTTCAGGTCACCTCTGTGGAGGCCACCCTGAATTCGGGGGCGACTCCCGGAAGCGGGGCCGGCCTTCTAATCCGTGGCTCGGCCGAGAAGCTCTTTCCACTCTCGGGTGGACACCAAGCACAATCAGAGTGACAAGCTAGTGTGCTGCTTTCTGGGTACAGAGTGGCGCCTCTCTCAACAGCTACATGAGGCCTGCTGCTGAGCACGGCTGGTGAGAACACACAGAAACATTTCGGGGATTCCAAACAAAAGAAGGGGAAGAGATGGGGGGAAATCTTAGTAGATGGTATACGTCAGGGGTGGGGAACCCCTGTCAAGAGCCATTGGGGCATTTATAACATCATCTGTTTAATATAACTCACTTAATATAAATTTATGTTGCTATTAAAAGCTCCTAAATTTACTGAATTTCCAGTCCCACCTGCAGTTGCCTTTGCAGAGCCAAACCGAATGATTTCTCAGGCTTTATCCGGCCCGTGGGCCAGATTTCCACCCCTGCCCCCTTAATACAGGTCAAACACTGGCACACGAAACTGAGTTTATTGCCGACAATTGATAGGAGGTGGCTTGCTTTTTAAATCATTAAGCACTAAACTGGGAAATATTTTAAAAAGAACACACAGAGATCTTTAAACATACTTATTTGAACACATCAAATGGGCCGGCATGAATTTTAATCACATTGAGGATTAGTTGTACTCCTTGTTATGTATCAAGGCGATCTGTAAAGAATCTCCTTTTGAACTTAAGGAAATTATGATGTGCAGTACAAGTTCTGTAGGCCAATGGCCTTTGAAAGATATGGAAAGTTTCATCTAGCTCTTCTACCCCAAGGATATTTAGAATACTTTTGAATCAGAATTATGTTGCGAATTATACTGAGAATGGTGAATCACAGCTGTTCAGTTTTCTAAAAAGCAGTTAAACTAAGGAGGAGTTGAAAGGGATCAAAATGCCCTGTGTGGGACAGGTAGAATTAAAAGAGCAACTACCAACCGGCCTGTGTGTTCACCTGCATTTCTAGGTCAATTAATTTATGATCATAAGCTACAATGTAATTCACTACTAGGAAGAGAATAATAGGTTCATCCATTATGGACAAGGACTAACTCTGTTTTCTGAATGTATACTATAAATCATCATCGAGTATAAAACAGAGAAAATACAGATGTTTGACTGTTACTTTAAGCAAAACTACAAGAAAATATGTGGTTAAAGTAATAATAATTAGCTCCTTTAATATATGCTGACATAGTGTCACCAGCGATCTTTGCCCTGGACTTCGTATCTACAGTGGCTCAGACTTCTGAGGCTTACATGATGTGATCAAGAAAGTGAAGTCACAATTTACAGAGCCGTGGTTACCAAGCAAAGCAGAATGTCACTGAAAAAAAAAAAAGTCTAACCAGATATCCCTGGCAACCATCCCCCACAATTCCATCGCTGCTCCCAAAGGGGTCACATCAGAATCAAGGGAGTGGCTGGGGTGGCAGGAGGCAGGGTGGCTGGAGGCGGGAGTGAACAGCTCCTGAAAAGTCTTGCTAGGTGTTTCTGACATATGTTCCTGGCAGGTAGTCAGTGGTACACTCTAACCTCCAAGGAAAAGGGCCGTTATTTCAAATGGGCGGAGCTACTGCACAACTCCTAGAAGGCGAGAGTGTCTCCGAGACATTTCAGTCAAAACTGTTAGCTCGGCCCGGCTGGCATGGCTCAGTGGTTGAGTGTCGACCCATGAACCAGGAGGGAAAGATTTGATTCCAGGTCGGGCACATGCTCGGGCATCAGCTCCATCCCCAGGAGAGGGTGAGCAGAAGGCAGCCAATTGATGATTCTCATTACTGATGTTTCTATCTCCCTCTCCCCTCCGAAATCAATAAAAATATATGAATTTTAAAATTGTATTTTAAATATGTATTTTTAATACTGTTAACTCACTATCTCACATTTCAATGGAGAATGTATATGACAATCTTTAGAGATAAAAGAGTTTTCCTGCACTTAGATTCAAACGTGAGTTCATCTCCTGTACGGGAATTTAGAAATTAAACCAGATAAGAGAGGCTTACAGTAAAGAGCTATTCTGCCCACTCAGCTGCTCCATCTTGCTCTCCGTTCTGGCTAGAAACTAGCTGTTCCACTGAGGCCGGTGAGAGCATAAAGCACTCGTCTAAACTACTACCTCCTCCCCGGTCCCAATGACTGAGCTCCGAGCTCACAATTTCTATATACTAAGAAGCAGAATGGTAAGAAGGGTATTACGTGGTAATAAGAGGCATGAAGCTAACAAGGCCATGAGAGGAAGCGAAGGACAAAACCGAGTGGAATAAGTGAAGTCCCTAACCTGAAACCAGGAAGTACTTCCCACAATCACTGTCTCCCACCTGCGGGTATTAATCTGTCATGGACCTATCCTTCTGGAAATTCTCTATGATTGATTTTTCTGTGTGATCACACTCCTGACATTTGTCATGTGCATTTTGAATTCTAACTTATTATGTTCTCCATCAGCCCAAAGCTGAAAAAATCCTTTTCCTGTGGAAAATCACAGTGGTTAGCATAAGCAACGTAAGTGTCTTAGGAAATAGCCTGAATTAAATATTTGCAAGTTACAGAGTTGCTACAACCAGACTAAGTAAAACCATATATTTTAGAATACTTTAGTGTTCTAAACAACCTCCAGAAAACATCTTGTAGTAGATCTTAATATTACTTCTGCCTCTAACAGCTGTGACTTCCAGAAAATTAAGTGTAGATGACATTACTACTACTTTCAGATGTCCAATGCCATGATTTGACGAGAAACGTAAATATACTAAGAGCACACAGTTCACTTCTTTTCATTTGGAAGAGACTTCATAAACGTAAGCAACAGAGCAAAAAATGGTAAACCTGTATAAGAAAAAGCCAACGTGTACATGAAAGTTCGGGAATGCAGACACAATCTCCAAACACCCTTTTCGGGGGAAGTAACATACTTTTTCTGTTCTCTCCGCAACATTCCTCCAGGTGTAGAAAGTCTTCACTATGTTGTGGATTTTTTCTGGAGCTGGCAAGAGTCCGGACTTCAGTTGGGAAATCGCTTTTTCCAATCCCTCGCACAAGGACTTTACAGAAGGCTCACATAAAATAATAAGACTTTCTGGAAGTACTTCGGGAATTCCACCAACCCTGGTACTTACAACCTTAAAAAGAGAAAGGGCAAAGAAGGAAAAAAAAAAAAAAACATTGTCCAGCACAATTCACATCTCAGGAAAATAAGCAAAACCAGCTTAAAAAATTACTGCAGAATGTGTCTGATCAATCAGTTTTCAACATACATGCACAGACATCCCAATAATGTAAGCCCTCAAAGCTTTTTACCTGTAAACCACAACTGGCTGCTTCCACAATGGCCATGCAGAATGCTTCAGTAAGGGAAGTATTAAGAAAAATATGTCCTTGAACTAAGACATTTCTAACATCCTTGTGTTCTAAGGCTCCCAAGAGACGCACTCTAATTTTTGAAATGAGAGAAGAAAGAGGACAGTGAAAATCATGCTATTAACGAAAGAAATGTAATTTATAAGCCAAGAGTGCTATTCATATTATACTCAGACTTTTTACTGGGCCTAATGCGTTCCACCACAAAAAATTAATATTGCCGAACTCTGATCTCAAAGAAACAGGCTTATTAAGTAGGTTGGTTAAAACACAAACAGCTAACATAGTTCTCACAGCAAATTTCATCGTTTCCAAAGTGAGTTTGCATTAATGGAAATATTAATACTTTAACGAGTAAATGTTAGTGTCATTTCTAAACAGGAGAACATCCCCTTTAAACAGATGTTTCACAGGTACACCCCTGGCTGGTATCCAGGTTACTGAGGAAGAGAAATGTTCACATCTGTATGTACAGAGGAACTGACATGATTTGGGCCATGCTATGTATTTATTTTTTTAAATATTTCTCTCTTAAATACGGCGTGAACATCTCTTTGTGCCGTAAAATCAAGTAATACTGGGCTAACAACAACAACAACAAAAAAGTGAATTCTTTAATTAGGGTTTCTCATTTTATATATGTATTTTTTTAAAAAATAGGTTTTGTACTACATTTTACATCAAATACATGTAAGAAAAGCAGCCCACTTAATGCAGGCATGTACCCAAAACCCAATTTAGGTCACTGATATTTTCACACCCAGGACAATATGGAAGCCATCAATACCTGTCATGTAGCTGGTATCTTTCCCGTACTTCTTCCAAAATTATTCTCTTTGGTCCCTCTCCTCCAATTATGAAATTTAAATCTTGGTATTTCTGACAGAGTTCAGGTATTATACCACTAAGCAAATCGGTGCCTGGAAATAGAAAATACAGTTAAATGGTGGAAATATTAATATTTAAACTTTTAAAAACATCATCAGAACTACTACGAATCCATCCACTTTGGGAAGTATTAGCTATGCCCTCCTTATGTAGATAAATGGATCTCTTAAACCTTTCGTGGGAGGGTAGCATCATTCACAAACTGCCAGAAGTCCCCCAAGAGTTGCAGTTCTTAAAGATACACATACTGTCATCCACTGTTACCTTCCATACATCAATACACATACTATTTTGTTTTCATTTCAATATAATGTTCGCTTATGTTTATACACTGCTCATTCATAGAAAAGGTATTTGAGGTAGCTAACATTTGAGTACAAGTTTTCTGCGGAGCAGGACAGCTGACCGGAGATCTAGACCTTGTGCCAGCCTGCTAACAAGCAAGGTCTTTGATGATGGGGAAGTTTTGTGATACAGAATATTAAGAGGCCGGTGTACGTAAAGTCCAAGGTCTCTTTCCGCTATGAAGTTCTACTACCTATGATCCCACTTTCTGACACAGGAAAGTGATAAGCCACAAAGTATAACTGCTGCCTTCACTTTGTGCAGAATGCAATTTATACGGATTCTGCAGTGGATACTATGGTATTAGCAAAATTTAAAAGAATAGTCCATCCAAGCCCATATAGCCCACTTCCCCAAAGGAGGGTTAGTGGAGGTGGCAGGACCCAGCAGGCAGGCCATTACATTCCAGAGAACAGAAGTGTGCATCTCTGTTCTTTTTTTTCCTAATGAAGCATCTACACTAATAAAAATGAAAGATGCAAATTGACTGTACCTTCATGACACCCACCAGCAAATCAGGAGCGGTTATGCAAATAAACCCAACAGAGATGGAAGGTTAATTTGCATACACAGGCATCAAGCGCCGCCCTAGCTGCTTGGGCCTCTGGGCAGCGTGGGAAGGCGGAAAGACAGCTCCAGGCCAGAGCGAAGGTGGTGCCGGCAGCCAGGGGAAGGAAGGCCCTTTCTTGCATGAAGCTTTGTGCATTGGGCCTCTAGTTTTTCTTATAATATGTACATACAACCTCAGGTATGTGAAGCAATAAAATAAATCATGCCCTACTAGTCTGATAGTGGCTATCCAAAGTGATAGCAATGTCAACACTATTTGAGAAGTTAACTCATTAACAATTACAAATTGTACCCAAAGTAAAAATGCAAAACAACCCAGGTAGCTTATTAATTTAAGAAATGCATACACACACACACACACACACACACACACACACACACACAAGAATCATACTATCCATCTCCCCAAATATAAGCAGATCAATTATAAAAAATATATTGGGAGATATACAGCATATCTCCCCCCCCCCAAAAAAAAATGTATGAATACTTTAAAAGATGATACATCGCTCAATTTTAAAAATGAAATGTATTTTAATAAACACTGCCCTTATAATTATTCAAAGTGTGTGTATACATTTTTTGAGACACCCTATAGGTCATTTTTATGAAGTAATTCAAAACAGGATTTAAGAACACTCTGCTAGTATTTTCAAAATGATTGCACTAGCAAACATAAATTCACACGTGTTTTTTTTTCTGAATTATAAAGGCTTCTCATTAAAACCTGAGCTATCTTTGTTTCAAGTCTATTACCAAATCTATCAATTGGATTTCTAGATGAACAAGAAAGTAGCTTAATGACTTTTAACATTTAGCTTCCTATAATTCTTTCATGTAATTTCTTTTTTTCCCCATTCTCCCTTCTAATACAAATGTTAAAAAGCCATTCTTTAAGTAAAAACAAACATATTTAGAATAATAATCGTAATTACTGATAATAGCTAACATTTACTGAGTGCTCTGTCAGGCAATATACTTTAAATATACTATGTCATTTACTCCTGACAACTGCCTCATAAGAAATGGAACTGACTGATATTGTCAATTATCCATAATATTCTAACAATAAAAGGTTTTCCCCTACGGTAAAATATGTCCTGGAGCCTCTAAGAGTTTAACACAGTGGAATACACAAGAGGCCTTTCAATCTCCAGTTACCCAAAATGGACAAGGAAAATTCCTGATTCGGACTGTTTTAAAGATCAGCCTAACCATATTTGAAAGAATCTTCTGAACTTAGACTGAAGATAACCATGGCTGGGCCAGGGGGAGGAAACAGACCTTAATCCCAGGAAGAGCTGAACTCTTGTTTGTCATCTGTTACTTACTGTGCAACCTGAGCGAATTACTTACCCTCTCTGAGCCTGCCTGTTACATGCACAGAACAGATACCCTACAGCTGCGGGGAGTGTCAAGTGCAGCAGTGCACCATGCACAGGCTTTCTCAACTGCAGAACACAAACACAAGCTGTCATTACCACTGTCGGCGGGGGGGGGGCGGGGGGTGTCCCCTGCGCATTCGCAGCCCCACTGTGAACCCTCACTGAGCAAGAAGAGGAGGGAAGCAGCCGGCCTGGAGACCTGGGTGAGAAGAATTTTGATTTCTCCTGTTCCTTACTCACTACGTTCCATGGACCTTTGATATCTGATGCAAATGAACACCTAAGGAAATTAATTTGTTAATCATGAATGGACCATTAACAGAACTGCCACTGGTGGGCTACGGGATGTTCATCTTTGCATGATGTCTAGCAGATGGAAAGGGTTTGATACGTGATTAAGTTATTGAATTGAGAACAGGAAAGGCTATAAGCTCACCCTGTTGGTAGTTATCGCAGCTGGTTAAAATACCGTAACTAGTGAATCCCTGTAACAAGTTTAATCAGTGTAGTTAATTTTGCTCTGACCTCAATCATGTATGCATCATGTATGCTAGCTATCCCACAAAGATATACTACTTGATTAAAAAACATTCTAAAAACATTTCCTAAGTTACAACAAACATCGGCAATATCAGAATCCAGAATGCTGGTCAACTACATCTTCTTGGTTAGAGGATGACAGCATCTCATTGCTTTTAACCCAGAAAGCGCAGTTCAGGAAGTTTTCTCACCAACCTCAAGAGCCTGCTCAACCCCGGTTCTCTATGGCAACGGCCCTCGCACATCTGTCCGCTTCTGGTCCCACCACTAACCTTAACGCTTTCCGAGAATCAGCGCTGTTGACCCCAGATCTGTTTGATGCCAGTTGCACTTGTTACTATGTTTGGTAATTTCATTAAAAGCACTGAAACGGACTAAATGAGCTTCTGTGAAACTAAGCTGAGCAGTCTGAAGAATCAAGTCACAGGAAAAAGCTCTTGTCATTTTAGGGGGTACCCTGAACCACTACATAAAACCAAAAGCAAATGAACATCTGGAAGTACGTGACTTCATATGCCTTTAGGTGCTCACCCCATTTGAAAGAAACCAAACTGGCAATTGTAACTGATGCTTTTTGGACATAACTGTGCAGGGAAAAGGATGCAGCTAAAAATCAGTGGACCTGAACTCTTAGGCCTGAAGGTCTACATCGACTATTGGTATTTCAGTGCACACTGATAATATTTGGAGTTGAACTCAAATGTTTAAGGGGAGGTTATACGTTATCTTTTTAATGACTGCCTCCTTTAATGCTGATTACCAGAGGGGTTTTCAAAGAGCATCCAGAAAAGCCTTTATGTTTGGATTAGCCAGACTGTTCCAGACAGGAAATGAGGCTCTACAAACTCTATTGCAGGGACGTGAAGTGCTGCGAGGCACTAAAAAAGTCCTTCTTGATAACAGCGAACACTCATCAAGTGCAAACGGGGCTGAGTGCTGCATAGGAACCATCAATGCATTCTCACGGGACTCCCAAATGACACAGATGAACACAGAGACTCAGATACGTTTTGTGGCTTGTGCTCAGTCACACAGCGGGACAGCGCTAGTACTTTCCTTCATCACTTACCTGACAATGTGTCACTAGCGTCTTATCTATGATTAAATGAAATACAAAACAGTAATGGCAGAACAAGCTCAATGGTTTTGAATCTATGCATATAAAAAAGACAGGAAAGCTATAAATTAAAATATTCACTATAGTCACCCTTGAATAGCACAGTAATGGTTGATTTTAGTTTTCACTTTTGGACTTTTCTTAGTTTTCAAAATATCTGCGAAGACATTAACTTTTGCAATTAGAAATTGGAGGTGGTCCCAGCCCTGTCCTTCTGACTGCATGCCCAGGGCTGTTTTAACATTTTAAAAACCCTGATCCGGGTACAGCCAGTGTAGTTCAGTGGTTGACCTATGAACCTAGAGGTCATGGTTCGATTCCTGGTCAGGGTACATGCCAGAAGCTGTGGATTCGAAACCTAGTAGGGTGCATGCAGGAAGCAGCTGTTCAATGATTCTCATCATTGATGTTTCCACCTCTCCCTTCCTGTCGCTGCAATTAATAAAAGCCTATTTTGAAAAATAAAATTATTAAAGACCTGATCCTGATCTGTTAAACAGCATCAGGTTGGTTTGATTTTTAAGTAACTATTAAAATACCCAAGGTGAAGGGAGAAGGGGAAGGCAGCATTCACCGCTGTTTCAAA
Source organism: Lasiurus borealis (assembly GCA_004026805.1). NCBI lineage: Eukaryota > Metazoa > Chordata > Mammalia > Chiroptera > Vespertilionidae > Lasiurus > Lasiurus borealis. Next base: position 54,170 of record PVJN01011009.1, read on the forward strand.
ATTTTCTGCATCTATGAAACAATACTCAACCTTTCCTTGCTCTCTTTAATGCAGCAGTCATAAAACCAGAAAACGAAATCAAACGCCAAGCAATCATTATACGCAAGCATTCAACAGCTTTCTGGAAGAAAAAGGTCTGTGCAGTGCGACGGCAGCGACTGTTTCATTTCATTACCTTTTCTGTAAACCAGCCTGCTGACAATGACAATGGTTATGCTGCTGTGCCTTCTGAACGGGTCCGGAGTGAAGTCGGTGGGATCTACCGCGTTCGGAATGACGGACACTATTTCGGGATTCAGCGCCGCTCTCAGCACCGTGTTCTCCTTACTAGTGTACGAGACACAGATGATGTGGTTTGTGTCACAGAGAGAGACAGTCAGAAGCTTGTTGGTGAGCACCGAGCTGACGTCGGCGAAGCCGAACAGGGAGTGGTCCGTGAAGACTGTGCGGAGGCCCATGGTCTTGGCGTGGAAGAGGGCGTCGTGGGCCATGGCGGAGAAGGAACTGTGAGAGTGGATGATGGTGACTTTCTCGCGAACGAATATGTACCTGAGCAAAGGCAGACTGTGAAAGAGGGTCGTGGCTGTCGACTGGTTGTACATAACCCTCAGAGGCAGGTAATAGACTTTGAGGCCCTTCGTGAGGTAACGGATGCCTTTCCGGTTTCCGTAAGAATGGGTAACAATGATGACTTTGTGCCCCCTTTCGATCAGGCACTGGGACAGCTGGTAAATGTGGCTCTCCACGCCTCCCATGTTCGGGTAGAAAAAGTCCGACACCATGCAGATCGTGTGAGACTGAGTTCTACATGGGGAAGCACTTCCAGGGAGATCGGGGCAGAGCGCAGATGAGGGACCAAGGCCTTGCCCGCCTCCTCCTCCTCTTCGAGAAGCCATGCCCAGACAGTTTAGGCATCAGTCCTTCACAGCGACCCGGTTAAGACATGTAATTTAGTGCCTGGAAAAGAGAGGAAGACAGGACCTCAGCTCAGAGAACTGCACTCTACCTCCCAAAGCCAGAGATAAATATGGCTTAAATATTCATGGAAATGCGCTAGCTTTGCCCCGAGGAACAAAACAAAGCACATCATGAATTTAATCATTTGGAATTTTGATTTATTTTATATCTAGCTCTCCACATCTGTGCAGACAAGGAATAAGACTGCACATGAGTGTAAGCA
>PVJN01011010.1:0-43526 GCA_004026805.1 Lasiurus borealis
TCAGAGAAAGCCAGCCAGGTACTCGGGCACCCGCTCTCTCAGCGCGCGCGTCTCCGTACCTCAGCTTTTTGCAGTTCCTCTGGGTCTCCGTGAGCCCCTCTCTTTCCCTCTAGCTGTAGAACTTCCACTCAGCCAGCTTTCCTGTGGTTCTGGATGATGTCCGTTCTGTCTTTTAATTGTAGTTTTGAAATTGTTGTGCAAGGCAGCAGTGTAGGTGTTTACCTATGCCGCCATCTTGGCTCCTCTAATTTTGTAAAAGCTTTCAATGAAACTTCAAGTGCTTTTCTCCTCTGCCTCTGTCTTTTAACTGATGCACCTGGTGTTGGTTCACCTGTGGATGACACAGCATCTTCAGACAACCCTCCCTTACTGAAATCTTCTATCCATTACTGTCCACACAATTCAAGGAACAGTCAATCACAACTATCTTATGACACGTTTTTAAGGACTCATTAGGGACTTGGTTTTCAAATTAGTTTTGTTGACTTTCTTTACCTGTTAATTTGTAAGCACCTTGAAAGCTTAGGTTGTTTTTCTTTTAATATTCGTCTTTCCAACAAAGTTTTAGCCAACATAGTAAGTTGAACAGCTTTTGGTTCTATGTTTCTGAAAATAAATGGTTGTACCAATCTGTAGAAAATAAGACACTCAATGACTCCAAATTTATATACCCAATAGCCTGATTGAACTCTACTTTCATAATTGTAAAAATTTCTGTCATTATATGTGCCTGCCTCAAGCAGTGCTCTTCCACCCGGCTTTATGATTTTTAAATTATTCTCTATTATAACAAATAAGCTTAACATCAATAAATTTCTTTTATTACAACTTAAAGTTAATAAATCCTGTTTAATGACCCAAAGAGTCTCCCAACCACACAAGTGCATATGCTTTATGAAAATAATTTCTCTCAGTAGCACATGGGACTTATATTAGAGATCACTGTTCTGGGTAAAATTTACATCACTGTTTTTCAAAATGTAATGCTTTGGTGACTTGTACTGAATCATACAGAAAGACTGTTAAATATCAGATTCTTTGGTCATACTTAGATATTCTAATGCTATAAGTGATGATAATATAGTGTAACTGCCAACTGAGAACCACAGACAACTCTAAGTTTGTGTTGTGAACTTGACAGTGTTTTTGCTGCTAATCTACATTCCCCTGCCCACCCCTCTCACATTCTTTTTTTATTTTCATTTCAATTTTTAGTAAGACCTGCCTTGCACAGTGATAGCAAGTTGGTTGTGTTTTGATTAGTAAGACTAAAGGAAAGTTCAAAAGAAAGAACACCTTGATTACAACAAACCATGTTCTGTACTTTTCTTTATGGGACACAATTCATTTACTTATTTTTATTTTAAAAAATGATTGTATTTATTTTATTTATAGATTTCAATTCACTGTTTAATTCATTCTGCATTTATTATTGATTTCCTAGTCAGGCCCAATGCTGTGGGTAAAATTCTCTATAGTTTTTGTCATTTCTTTCTGTCCTAAATATTTTATGGGTAAGCATACATGTATGTTTGTACACATTAACACACACTACGTATACACACAGCTCATAGGCTTTGAATGTTCACTATATACAGGGTTTAAGCCACCAATTTTATACACCCCTATGATTCTATTCAAGCCTCACACATTTTTTTTTTTTTGGATGGGAATTCAATATGGAAACTGAGACAAGTAAAATAGATTACCAAGGTCACATAGATAGAATACATCAGAACAAAATCTAAAGATCATAATTGTCCAAAGCCATGTAGTTAACACTTAACTCTTCAGGGGAACATTAAGCACATATAGAATTTTCCTCCATAGATGTTATAAGAAATTCCTAAATAATAGTTATTCATGGCACCAGTTACTAAAAAATAAGTTAATGTGTGTTAGCAAAGGTCTCTAATTTTATCTGGCTCCTGACATTTATATTCCTGTATGTTGGAAGGAATAGAAATAGAATTCTTAAAAATATCTAAGTCATTGATAAAACTTGTATTACGTATAAAAATAAGATGTAATATTAAATAGCGTTTACATGTAATATATATCCATATCATTGATCTTGTAATTTCTTGTCAGTGCTCATGAAAATGTTATGTGCACTAATGATGGGAATATTAATCTAACACTTACACTCTGAATAGTGGCTCTAGTTTCAATTCCTGTCAAGCCACATATTTTTTTAGAGAAACAATTTCCTTTGAAGTTAGTGTTTAGGAGATACAGGTTGAGGAGACAACACAAGTAAGAAACTTACTTAGAGGAATTCTGAGAGTGATATACTTTGACAGTAAAGTACCAGAGGATGAAAACTGTCTCAGGTTTTTCTAAGGATAGTGCACAAAAAGGGCACACATGATTTTTTTTCTAAGTAGATGAATATAAAGACCCTAGCGTGTTTGTAGAATTGAATATTAAAATATTTTCTGTATGCATTGCATGCACTGTGGCAGTTGATTATATGCTACAACACCATCTCCCTTTTTAAATTTAAGCTAGTCTTAATCAAGATAAAAACTTGACTTAATAAACCTTGAAAGAAACAAGAGCTTCTAGTTATTAGTTTTAATTTTTATTTTTTTCTTTAAGACAGCAATTTTCAATTTTTTGTTTATCCCCAAAGGTAGAGGTATCTTCTTCATATATTTATGAGAAAGAAAAAGGAAAGTCAATGAAGTCCAATAGTGCATCCAAACAACATCCAGCCAGTGGTAGGGAGAAAGCTGGGTCATTTTTGCAGATCTTCTGAAGTGGCAAAATGCTTGCTAAGGCTCCATGTTAGTTGCCATAGATGCTGCTTGCTTTTTGTGGCTTGATAAAACATGGCCAAAAAACAAGCCATGTTGTTCCCTATTGGCTTTGTTTTGTATTATTTCTAAAGAGACCAGATGATCATTTGTGAGAAATCAACTCTCTGAAGACATGGAGAACTGAAATTTTGAATTTTTGTCCTCTAGGAGTAAGTACAAACTCTGTTTTTCTGTATGTAGGTGTAATTGTGAGTGCATATTACTATAATTCTGTATTTTTAATTTCTAAAGATGAAAAGTTCAGAGAATGGATAAAACATGAAATTTTCCCTAATAATTTTGGATCTAATATTCACTCACTATAATATATACTATTTTAAATACCTTAGGAATTTTAATATTATTATCATTCTATAATGCATATATGATTGGACAAGTTTTTAAAAAGCCTGTTTACCTTTTTTCACCTGTAAGGCGGCGAGAGGAGGGGGGGGATAAAATAGTACCTATCTAATAAATTAATCAGATTATTTTTTAAAAAAATTAAAGCATTTAAAATATTGCCTGTTGCCGAAACCGGTTTGGCTCAGTTGGCCTGTGGACTGAAGGGTCCCAGGTGCGATTCCGGGCAAGGGCATGTACCTGGGTTGTGGGCACATCCCCGATGGGGAGCATGCAGGAGGCAGCTGATCGATGTCTCTCTCTCATCGATGTTTCTAACTCTCTATCCCTCTCCTTTCCTGTTTACAAAAAAATCAATAAAATATTTTAAAAAATATTGCCTGTAACATAGAAGTAAATTAAAGAAACAAATAAATAAATAGTGTTTAAACAAATATGTTACTAACAAATTTTAACCTATAGGTTGAACTTTAATCCAACTGACAAAATCAATTGTTTAAGTTATTTTTTAACCTTTTGTGTTCTTTTCTTAAGTTTTGAAAAATAAATATTTTGATAAATGTTTGTAAGCTGTTACTTAAAATAACATATTATGAGTTTGATGATTATATTATCACTTAAAATAAATAGAATTATCTCTATATGTCCACTATTTCAGACAGGTTTCTATTGAACTGTAGTAATCCAGAGGGAATATGACAATGACCAAATGCATGAATATAAGCTAACTCTAAACTCTTGTGGCAAGTTTGCACAGTTACTTAGAATATTCTGAGAGTCACATGCTTTGGCAGTAAATTATCAGAGGATGCAGACTTTATGGTCATCTTTAGTTTCTTTAATTTGTATTTCTAATATTTCCCATCTCTAACCACTGAACTTAGTGAATTTTGAAGCAAAATGTAAAACTTGGAATAAAATAATTTATAGAATAGTAAAAATGACCATAATTGATAAACTGTATCTACTGGGCGTATCTAATAGGCGTATTTAATTAATGTTATAAATAGCATTATAGTGTGTTGAATAAACTTTGAGTGACTGCATGGTAGATGCATCCAGTTAACTGTCTCAATCCATGTATAACTGAACTTCAGGACTTGTTCCTCACCACAGATGCACTCACGCGAGTCTCTGTTCCACCCTCAGCTGTCTGCTGAGTGTGCACTGTTGTGGAGTGATCTCTGGGTAGGGCTCCGCAGAGAACGGCACTGTACAGTGAGTGATAGGCTTTCCTTCATCCTTGGACCACTCCACAATGGATTTGAAGTATAGATGCAATAAATCTATTTGTAATATAAATTGAAGTTTTGCCACACAGTGATTTACAACATAAATCTGTGACTTAGGTTAACTTGATTTTAAATATGTTTCCCTGTTTTGGTTTGTTTTATTTGTAATTGGTGACCCACCGGTCCTTCTCTATTTACTTACTCAGCACCTGCATTTGAAGACAGATAAATGTTGGAGAAGGGGAATAAGGTTAGTTTGAAAATCATTGAGATATTGGATTATACACAAGAACTACATTTTAATGGTTTTCTACCTGACTAGAAACTAGAAAAGTGAGAAAGTGAGGCACTTTCCCTATAAGGATTGAATTGTGTCCCTCCCAAATCATATATTGAAGATATAACTCCCAAATTAACTAAATGCAAAGATAGGGCCATTGAAGAGTTAATTAAGGCTTAATGATATAAGGATAGGGCCCCAATCTGATGGGATTGATATTCTTAAGAGAGGAAGAGACACAAGAGCTATCTCTGTCTCTACTTGGCACCAAGGAAAGCCATCCTGTGTGAGGACACAGCCAGAAGGGAACCATCTACAAGCCATAATGAGATCACCAGAGAACAACTCAGACAGTGCCTTGATGTTGAACTTCCAGCTTCCAGAAATGTGAAAAATAAATATTTATTGTTTAAAATTTGGTATTGCATGCTGTAGAACAACCTGTGCTGACTAATGCAGTCCCTGAGAAGAGAAGACAGGCTAATGGTTATTTGCCGACAAAGTTTCAGTGTTACCAAAAACCTAGTCAAGATTGGGATTAAAACTGGGAAATCAGTTTCTTTCTAGGATACCTCCATGTATAAACTAGAGGTCCAATTTAAAAAATTCGTTAACTCAGTCTGGCTTGAGTCCTCTCGTAGTTCAGGAGACCCCGAGGGATATCCTCCTGCTGGCTTAGGCATGCTCCCCAGGGGGAGCAGGCTTAAACTGGTAGTTGGACATCATTAACACTGAGCATCTTTCCCCTAATGGTCAATGCACAACATAGTGCATGGTTGTTCTGCTGTTTGATCAATTTGCATATAATGCCAAACAAAACACTCAAGCTATAAAATTAGAGTGAAAGCACCTGAATATCTAAAATAATAGTTGTACATCTTAATAATTGCCTTCAAAATGAAAATACATTTTTATGTATTCCCTTCACACCTCTCACCAAGAGCATAAATGATTTAATCTATGTTCATTTTTATGTAAGAGACTCACTGTCTGTTGAGCCCTTTACACAATGCACATATTTTCAGGATTGTGGTCAGAGGTGGACATCTCTTTGTTTAAATGAATCATCCTAAACCACCAATGTGAACTCTATTTATAATAATGTGATATGTCCCTTCTCTTTTATCCTAGTAAAACAATATAAGTAATTATTTCTGAAGTTTTTAGGGATACCCTAAGTATTACTTCTCAATACTCTATAACTATTATATATAAACTAAACAAATGATTTCCAATAAGACAAATATCTGGGATCTCAGGAGCTCAGATATCCTGTGGTTTATGATATTTCATATGTATTGATGTTAAAGGAATATTTATATCAAAATCTCACTCATAGTTCAAAGATCTACCCCATTCCTGAGTAATTTATAGTGTCTTGTTGCTAATCAAGCTTGCCAGTTTTTTTTTTATTTTGTTGCCAAAATCTTACTGTCTTTGAAATAAGTTTCATGTTGTCAAAAATGTCTTTTTGCAGAAACTGGTTTGGCTCAGTGGATAGAGCATCAACCTGCAAACTGAAAGGTCCCAGGTTCGATCCCGGTCAAGGGCATGTACCTTGGTTGCAGGTACATCCCTAGTGGGGTGTGTGCAGGAGGCAGATGATTGATGTTTCTCTCTCATGGATATTTCTAGCTCTCTATCTCTCTCCCTTCTTCTCTGTGAAAAATTAATAAAATGTATTTTTTAAATTTCTTTTCTAACTAGTACGATGACTATGTGAGTAGCTTAGTAGACTCTCTCCCCAGTGAAACAACCATTTAATTGTTAAAAAATATACTAAAATTTAAAGTATCTAAAAATTTCCTAGGAGCACATAGAAAACAAAGAAAGGTTTATTTAAAAATATGTTAGGTATTGGAAAGAAAAGCAAAAATCTTGAGTGTGTGTGTGTGTGTGTGTGTGGCATTTGTGTGTGTGATCTGCTTCTGTAGCCATTCTCATACCTAATCTGTGCAAAAGACTCCAAGTTATTGATACCACTCCTAGGGCAATGCAAATTAATAAGGAAATAAACAAATGGGGCTACATCAAAATAAAAAGCTTCTGCACAGCAAAAGAAACCATCTATAAAACAAGAAAGCCCACTCCATGGAAGAACATATTTACCAATGTTATCTCTGATAAGTGTTTACTCTCCAAAATTTATAGGGAACTCATACAAGTTAACAAAAGGAGGGTAAACAATTCAATCAAAAATGGGCAAAGGACCTATATAGACAATTTTGGAAAAGGCCATACAGAAGGCCAAGAGACATATTAAAACATGTTCAAAGTCACTAATCATTTTAGAAATGCAAATCAAAACAACAATGAGATACCATTTCACACCTGTCAGAATGGCTATCATTAAAAAATTAACAAAAGACAAGTTCTGGGGAGGATGCTGAGAAAAAGGAATTCTCTTGCACTGCTGGTGGGAATGCAGACAGACTGGTGCAGCCACTGTGGAGAGCTGTATGACATTTCCTCAAAAAAAATTTTTAAATGTAACTCTCATTTGACCCAGTCATTCCAATTCTGGGAATATATCCCAAGAAAACAGAAACAACAGTCAAATAGGATATATGCACTCCTATGTTCATAGCAGCACAATTTACAATAGCTAAGATTTGGAAACAGCCTGTGTGCTCATCAGCAGAAGAGTTGATGAAAAAACTGTGGTATATCTACACAATGGAATACTATGCTGTTGTAAAAAAGGAAGAAATCTTACCATTTGCAAGAGCATGGATGGAACTAGAGAACATTATGCTAAGCGAAATAAGCCAGTAGAAGAAAGACAAATATCACATGATTTCACTCATTTGTGAAATATCATGAAGAACATAAACTGATGAACAGAAATAAAACTGGAGACATAGAAACATCAAATAGACTGTATAACTTATGAGGGAAGGTGTGAGGTGAGGGGTAAGAGATCAACCATGGACCTGTATGCATGCATGTGAGCAAAACCAATAGACAAAGACAATCGGGGGTGAGGGCTTGTGCTGAGGTGAAGGGGGTGCTGGGGAGAGGTCAATGGGGGAAAAAGAGACTCCTGTAATACTTCAAACAGTAAAGAATTTTTAAAAATAAAGAAAAGGACTTCAATCTTTGTATCTGTGGCCAAGACCATAGGTATGCTCTTCTCCCAGCACCCAGTGTAAAGCTATGGCTGTACTTTAGGAAGGATAGGCAGCCAAAATTTTTCATTGTCCTCCTCAGAAACATGTTTCAGAAATTATATTCTGAGTATGTGCAGCCAAGATGATCTGTATCCACCCCCCTTATCCACATTCATAAGGCAGTTGTACCCTGTGCACAGCAGGTGACTAGTACTGTGCATTGATTATATACATATTGGTGGTTTCATCATGAGAGAGCCAAACCACAAAATCTAATGCCATTATCAGCATACAATGCCCATGCATAGGGTAGATTTGTTCATCTGGCAGAAGCTGGCCACTCTCCCTATCTCCAGGTCCAGACCAATGGCATAGATGTTCTGTCCAGAGTACAAGGCAGACTGAAAGAACACAGTGCAAGTGAAGCTTATGCCCAAGAAATACCTTGGTAGTAAGCAAATGATCAGAGGCTAGTAGTTTCATGATGGGAGTAACAGCAAATGAAACAGTAGACAGGCTTTAAGTTAAGCAAGGAAACTTAATAAAATAGATAGTTAAGAAGGCCCTTCTAAAACAGGAACAAGTTTTAGAGATGGGCCACACTCTGTTCATGCCAAGAACTTCACTTTAATTGGATCACATTATGGTGCAGAGGTATTTATGTCCCAACGTGTTGTTAGACACAAAAAGCAATGAGCTTACAACTGATAGAAGAAAACAGCAGGCTGTGAAACCAAGGAGCCAGAACAGCTAAAAGCCTATGGTTAGCAGGGAATTCAGGAAGGCACACTCAGGGATGTTGACTAAGACCTGATCTTCAGAGATACTGTGCACATACTCACACAGTGCCCTCTGGCGAGGGGTATCAAAAGCTATACACTGTGTGGAAATAGACTACACTTAACTAGTCCAGCCAACATACTAAGCAAACAACAACAGGACATTGGAGGTAGGAGTGGGGACTGGGATGTAGTATCCAATGTGGGTGCATATATAAAATGTTCAGTTTTCAATAAAAAGTAAAGAAACATACAAAGAACAGGAAAGTGAGACCCATGCACAGGGATGAAAATGCATGCTATAGAAAGTTCCTTTGAGGATACCCAAATGTAGAAAACATGGCATCTTAGTAACGAGGTGAAATAATCTATTATCACTATACTCAAAAAAAAATGAAAGGAAACCATATTTGAGGAATTATGGAGAAATGTAAACTGCTGCCTTGTACAACAATTTCAAAACTAGAGCTAAGAGACAGAACAGACATCATCCAGAACCACAGGAAAGATGGCTCGGTGGCAATTCTATAACTAGAAGGAAAGAGAGGGGCTCATGGAGACTCAGAGAAGCTGCAAAAGCTGAAGTACATGCATGCAGAGAGTATGGGCAGCTGAGTGCCTGGTTGGCTTTCTATAGTGGGAGGGAGACAGAAACTCCTGGCTGTACTGAACCCCAGGTCCGGGTGAGATCCTGGGGCCCCAGATTCATACAGGGGGATTCTGGACTGTCAGGAAAAGGGAAGAGCACATGGAAATGCAGGGTAACCATGAAAGAAAAATGTCTGGAGGAGTGCACCCAAGTGCACAGAGAGGACTGATTGCTGAGTATCCTGCTGGCTTTCTCAAGTGGGAGGAACATGGAACCTCCTGACTGCACTGAATTCCACTTCTGATTGCACTGAACACCCGTTTCAGGAGAAACCCTTGGGACCCAGACTCATACCAGTCCCAGGAGTGTACAGAAACTCAGGGGAGTTGCAAAAGGCAGAGGCCTGAAGGCATGCATGCATGAGTGCACACAGAAAGGACTGCAGCAAATACCAAGGAACCTGAGACATAGGGGCCTCATAGGGCAGGGCTGATGGGAAGCCAAGGCAGTCTGTTCAGCTCTGAGACTCTGGCTCATCCAAGCCAAGCACAGAGGCTTTTGCAATTTTGCAAGTCTTAACTCATAAGGATGTCTCCAGCACAGAAATTGTCCCAGCATAGACACAGCTGACTCCCACAACCAATTGGCCTGGAGGTCAATTCCCCACAGTGATACCAACAACAATAAAGACTTAACTACAACAAGACTGTACACACAGTCCACAAAGGAGTGCACCAAGAGTATCCACCTCAAGTAACTGGGGAGGTGGAGCCACTGACTCATATAGGACACCTAGCACACAAAACTACTATACCAACTAAGGGAAGCAGTGAAAATGTGAAGACAAAAAACAGATCACAAACGAAAGAAATGGAGGAAAACAAACTACTGGATACAGAGTTCAAAAGCACGGTTATAAGGTTTTTTAAGAATTTCCTAGAATAAATTTAGTGAGACCTCGAGGATATGAAAAGGACCAACTACAAGTTAAAGTGAAATAAGAAATATTATACAGAGACCTAACAGCAGACTAGAGTAACACAAGAATCAAGTCAAAGATTTGCAATACAAAGAAGCAAAAAACACTGAACTGAAAAAGCAAAAGGAAAAAATAATCCAAAAATCTGAAGATAGTATAAGGGACCTCTGGGACAACTTCAAACATACCAACATCAGAATTATGGGGGTGCTAGAAGAAGAGAGAAAGATACTGAAAACCTACTTTAAGAAATAATGACTGAAAACATCTCCCACCTGGTGAAAGAAATAGACTTACAAGTCCAGGAAGTGCACAGAACCCCAACTAAAAGGAATCCAAAAAGGACTACACCAAAACACATCATAATTAAAATGCCAATAGCAAAAGACAAAGAGAGAATATTAAAAGCAGCAAGAGAAAAACAGCTAGTTACCTACAAGGGAGCACCCATATGATTGTCAGCTGATTTCACAACAGAAACTATGCAGGCCAGATGGGAGTGGCCAGAAATATTCAAAGTGATGAATAGCAAGAACCTACAAACAAGAATGCTCTACCCAGCAAAGCTATCATTCAGAACTGAAGGGCAGATAAAGAGATTCACAGAGAGGAAAAAGCTAAAGGAGTTTATCAGCACTAAACCAGTATTATATGGAATGCTGAAAGGAACTCTTTAAGAAGAGGAAGAAGAAGAAAAGGGTAAAAATAAAAATTATGAACAATAAGTACAAATCTATCATCAAGTGAATCTAAAAATCAACTGAATTAAAAATATGATGAACAGAATAAACTGGTGAATATAATAAAATCAGGGGCATAGAAAGGGAGTGGACTGAATTCTCAGGTGAGAAAGGGGTATGGAAGATGCGGGAAAAGGCTGGACAAAAATCATACACCTATGGATGAGGACAGTGGCGGGGAGGTAAGACAGAAGGTGGGTGGGAACTAAATGGTGGGGAGCTATGCATGGGGAGGAAGAGAAACAATTGTAATAATCTGAACAATAAAGATTTATTAAATTTTAAAAAAAGAAACTATATTTGAGGAATTAAATTAAGCTGATAGTAATGCCACATAAATAGGAGAATAGCAACAAGGAAAAATATTACAAAATAAACCATATGCAAAGTCTGGAGTTGAAATTACAATATCATAAATGTGAAATTCCCTGGGGGGGAGGGGGGAATCACTACTAAATTTGAGTTCAAAGAAGAGAAAATCCATGAATATGAAGGTAGAATGAGTTAGGCAATCTGGAGAACAGAGAAAAAAAATAAGTAAAGACAAATGAATAGAGCTTCAGAGAAATGTGGAAAACCACTAAGTGCAACAACATATACATAATTGGGGTACATAAAAAGAAGAGAAAGATAAAAGAAGTAAAATATACTTATTTTAAACAGAAGATAATTGAGGCTGTTGCTGACATAATATGCATAATGTTTTACAGCAAACAATCTATAATAATAAAAGTGTAATATGCTAATTAGACTGGATGTCTTTCCAGATGACCAGAAGGAAGCTGGTGCCAGCAGCTGGGGGAAAGAAGGCCTACTCTTGAAAGAATTTTATGCTTTGGGCCTCTAGTTATTTTGTAAGTAAAAACAGTGTACTCTAATAATAAAAGTGTAGTATAGTAAATACATAAACAATAGTTTATGTATTTACTATACTACATAATTGTTTACTATCATTATCCAGTGTTATTTAGTATTCATAATTGTACATGTCATAATTGTATATGTCATACTTATACATGTCATACTTGTACATGCCACACTTACACATGACCAGCTATAAAGCCAGTTTGTTTATACCAGCATATCCAGGAACACATGAATACTGTGTTTACTGCAACATTACAATCACTATACAGTCACTAGGCAATACAAATTTTTCTTTATTATAACCTTATGGACCCACCACTGTCAAGTGGCCCATTGTTTACCCAAATAGCATTATGTGGTGTGTAACTATACTTGTAGTTGAGAATGCAAGTTTGCTTTAGAATAACCTTCACAGTGTGGTTACCATTACAAAATTATATACATATTATCTCAATAAATAAGTCATAGGTCTTGATCAATCAGAGGTTTAATTCTTGTTTTGTAGAAAATGGAAGATGGTACCAACTGTATTTATAACACAGGAAAGTATATGTTAAATGTTAGTTATTATGTGTATTGTTTTAAACAATATTACTTTATTTGCTTTTTGTTGACTTTGAACACATGACTAAGTGTCATGACTATCAAGATTCTATTGAAATAACAGAAAAATAATTTAAAAAATAAATTCAAGTATGTGAAATTTACTGATAAGGTATGCCTTCATTTAATGAGAGATTTCAATAAAGTTTTGAAGTGAAATCCCCAGCTTGAGACTGTGTTGAATTCTATATAAAGAGGTAGCTGATTCCTCCTACCTAGATGGAAAAAAGTACTGTGGGTTTTGGGTCCCAGAATAAATATATCCTCATCTTCACAATTTAAGGAAGGGTTGCCCACTACACACTCATCCATCAGTGAAAAGTCAGTCCATAAGCTCATTTATGTTTTGTTATATGCACATGTTCTAAATATACATAGACATACATGTTCCATCATGCATTTGAAAAAGCTTAATGGAAAATAAAGTACTATCTCAGCTGATTGAGCATTGACCTATGAACCAAGAGGTCACAGTTAGATTTCTATTCATCACATATGACCAGTTTGCAGGTTCAATGCCTTGTAGTGGGCATGCAGGAGGCAGCCAATTGATTCTCTCTCATCATTAATGTTTCTACCTCTCTCCTTTCCTCTCTGAAATCTGCTCTCCCCTGCAGGCCTGGTCACCCCCAACTGCTCTCCTTTGCAGGCCTAGTCCCTCACAATGGCCTTCCGTTGTTGTCCTGATAATCCACAACTGCCCTCCCTTGCAGGCCTGGTCCCTTCCAATTCCCTTTCCCTACTGGCTATCTTGTGGTGGCCATCTTGTGGTGACTATCTTTTGTCGATAGGGAGGCAGGATCTTTTGACCACATGGGGACAGTCATCTCGTGTGTTGGAGTGATGGCCAATCTGCATATTACTCTTTTATTAGATATGATAGAGGCTTGATGCACTGGTGGGGGGCAGCTGGTTTTCCCTGAAGGGTGTCCTGGATCAGGGTGGGTGTTTCCTTGTGGGCATAGGGTGGCCTACACAAAGGGCACTGTGCCACTAATATATGGGTAGGTAGATATAAAAAAGTGGAAAAATGTCTTTTTATTTTTTATTTATTGATTATTTTGTTTTATACTTTTCTTTTTATCCACTCTGTTTCTTCTACCTCCTCTATACTGAATGTTGGCGATTACCCTATTCATTAATTTTTTTACCTTACTTTTTAGAAGTAAGCTCTACCTCTACTAATTCTATCTCTCCCCCTCTCCTTTTTTTGGGCTGTTGGTTATTTGCACTTTTTAGTTTATTTGTTTGTTTTTTTGGAGCATTCTCCCCAAATACATATATTTTTCTTCAGTTTTTATCATTTTCTTTTCTCTAGTACCCTTTTTTCCTTTTCTCAATATAAGTTTTACTGTGTTTTATCTCTCCTAATTATTCTTTCTCTGGTAGTCATTTTTATTGGGTTATTCATATCATGAATATGTTCATGGTTGGTTCCCTCTGTGTTGTGACTTATCGAGTTGTATTTTTTTCTCTTTGATCAATGGGTAGAGAGTGAGCCACATAAACAGACACCCTGATAGTACTCCATTCATGAATGGGACAATAATTCTCAAGAACCAACTATACCTAGAGAACCCAAATATCCCAAGTAGAAGTCATCCTTTGAATACCCAACCCAGAAGACTTGAGAGATTGCACCCTGAGTCAAAAAAAAACATCCTTTATGTAAAAAAAGGGGCTAATATGCAAATAGAATGAATGGTGGAATGATGTTGCTATGACAAGCACTGACCACCAGGAGGCAAATACTCAATGTAGGAGCTGTCCCTGGTGTTCATTGTATTCCCACAAAGGGAACACTGCTCATCCAGAAGCATTGAGCCAGGCTTAAGGCTGGCGAGTACAGTGGTAGTGGCCAGAGCTTCTCCTATCTCTGCAACAGCACTAAGGATGTCTGACTGCCAGCTTGGACCTGCAGGGGATGTTAGTCAGATATCCCCTGCATGCTCCCAGACTGCAAAAGGGCACAGGCCAGGCTGAGGGACCCTTCCCAAACGCACGCATTTCATGTACTGGGCCTCTATTCTACTACATAAGACAAACTCAAAAACATTTAGGTGATATAGAAGTTTGATCTAATACATAGAAACAACCATAAAGGAGCCACAAAAGTGGAGGGACAAAGAAACAGCCTTTTATGAAACAAAAAAAAAAAAAAGCAGGAATCACCAGAAAAGAAGGTAAATGAAGGGAAGGCAAGCAATCTATCAGAGAACAAATTCAGAGCAATGGTCAAAGAATGCTGAAGAGGATGGAAGACAAATTCAACAATATGTAAGAATCAAGAGGAAATGAAGAAGAACCAGGAGTAAATGAAGAATGGCATAAATGTAACAAAGAACACGATGGAAAGTATTAACCAGAGAGTAGAATAAGTTGAAGACTGTATCAGTGAGTTAGAAGTCATGGTAGAAAAAAAAAAACAAAACAAAACAAAAGAAAACAAAACAAAACAAAAACCACCTAAGCAAAGCAGAAATTGGAAAAAATAAGTAAAAATCAGAAGTATAGCTTAAGGGCACTTTGGGAAAACATGAAATGAAACAACATCCATATAACAGGGATGCCAGAAAGAGAGTAAACTGAGCAAGGATTAGAAAACCAGTTTGATGAAATAATGACAGAAAAACTTCCCTGATATTAGAAAGAAAAAAAAAAAAAGACCTCATACAAATCCAAGAAGTAAACAGAGTTCCAAACAAGATGAACCCAAAATGACTGACACCAAGACACATCATAATTAAATTGGCAAACACCAAGGTAAGGATCTTAAAGGCTGCCAGAGAGAGACAGAAAGTTACTTATAAAGGATCTCCATTAGACTATCAACTGATTTCTCAACAGAAGCACATCAGGCCAGAAGGGAATGTAATGAAATATACAAAATGATGCAAAACATGGGACTGAATACAAGATTACTATATGTAGCAAGGCTACCAAGTGGAGGTCTTGGTATCTGGGATTTATTAATCTTCTATAACTGAAACTTCGTAGCCTGGAGCAGAGCCAAGCCTTCTGCTCACACAGCCATTGTAACTTTGCTGCCTTAAGTGGAGGCCTGCTGGGCAGGGTGTGTAGAAAGGTTGGCTTCCTCCATTGCTAGGGGCAACCCAAGCCTCCCTCCCACTCTCTCTGTGGCCATAGACATCTTGGTTGGGGTTAATTTGCATACCCTCTCTGATTGGCTCGTGGGTTTGGCTGGCAGGCATTGCATGTGGCTGTAGCATAGGTATGGTCAATTTGAATATTACTCTTTTATTAGAAAGTATAAGGTGTCTTATCTGCTGCAACATTGGAAGCTAGATTTTATAAGAAAATCCATAAGTAAGTGCTAAAGTTTATGAGTATAGAAACAATATTTAAAGTTAATTAAATGTTTCTGTTTCAACTGGCAGCAGACAAAAGCCTACAGCATGTGGGAGGGGAGGCGAGGATTATTTTTGAGTCTGTATTTTAGATCAAGCGTTTCTAAAATGTATTCACAATGTTGCCATTACAAAAACTCAATATATTTGTTTCATATACACTTTTTGAGGACAACACTTAAGGAAAGTACTTCAGGTAACTGAAAAGTAAAACATGTGAGTTAAAATTACAAAGGTTAGTGGAATAATTTCAAAATGTGCTTTGCCAAGTATCCTGGCAAGTATTTTATTGGTTCTGAATTAGAATATAAATTCAGAGGACTCCATGAAATGTGTTTTTCAGACAGACAGTGAGAACAGCTGAAAGTCCCACTGGAAGTGTTTGTTGCCAAGTTAAGAGACAGTTATCCTCCAGGAGAAGGTGGGGGACTGCTGTACGGGGCTTCAGTACCCAGGCAGCCCCACTGCCAAGGGGTTTTTGTCTCCCAGAGCCACCAGTGCGAATGTGGAGAGTGCACCATCTTGCAGGGGTAAATGGAAGCCTACCATGGTCTGAAAAGCTACAGCTGTAGCACCCACCAAACAGCCAGAGGACCCAGAACACCACTCTCCAATCGGCACAATCACTTGGACACAGAGGAGCTCCACACCTGACACAGAAAGGTCAGATTTCGCTTGAGATAAGATGAGGTGTCCTGTGTCACAGAACAGAGAGACACGCACACTGTGGGAACTGGACTGGGGGAAAGCTGCTCCTAGAGAAATCTGCAGATGTGGGGCAGGGCGTGATCCCTAACTGGAAAGGGGACGCTCAGAGCTATTAACAGAAGGGAGGTCTAGAAAGAAACCCATTTTGATCTGAGGCAGAAGGAAGCCTGGGAGTTATTAATGTGTCCCTGATGCTCAAACAGGAGCCCGGAAGGAGGACTGCACAGACTGCACTCTTTCCTCTTCAGAACCTGGCTTCTGATTGCTAAGCCCAATACATAGGATCACGAAATTGGAGACATCCTGAGAGACTGCAGGGGAAAGTTGTTTTTCTGGAACCTGGGGATCAGAGCACAGAATAAGCACCAGAGAATCAGCTCTGGGGCAACCACACCCACAAACCTGTATTGAGTACCACAGAGTAAGCAGGATCAAAGCACAGGCTAGAGAGGTTCTGTGTTTCATCTCAGAGGTCAATTCTGAAACACTGCCACCCAGTGGATGAAAATTGACTCTCCCATAATCACAAAAGAATAAAGAGATTAAGACACACCTCAGCAGTGCTATGCAGGGAATTGCAATACCATCCCAGACTGGGAAACAGGAGTGCCAAACAGAACAATAGTGGAAGTGAATGACCTTCACTACTGCCCATTCTATTCTTTTGTTTTTAATTTATTTTTATTTGTTGCATATTTTAATTAAAAACTATTTTTTTCTTTTCTCCTCAATTAATTTTGCTTTTTAATTGTTACATTTTTATTTTCAACTTTACTCTTATTTTACCTTTTTTGGAAAAAAACCTGTCATTTTATTTTCTCTTTATTTTACATTGGATTAGAGTTCTACATTCTATTTTCATCTTTCCTTTAGCATACTTTCACTTTATTTAAATTCTACTTTTATGCCAAAAGCTCTGCCTAACATTTTCCATTTTGTTGTCTTGTTTCTCTTTCCCTTTTCCAACTTCAGATTCTCCATATTCTTTTTTTTTAACCTGGTTAAAATTTCACCCCACTTATATATCTAATTTCAAATTCCCTACTACAAGTCAATACAAACATCTCTTTTCTCTGTCTTCACTATCCAAAAATTTGTTTTTCTCTATGTCCTTTTGTTGTTGTTTGCCTGAATGGTGATTATATCAATTTTTTATACATTTTTGTGAGATTTTTTTGTTAATCTACTTATTTTATTATTTTTTTTGCTTTGTTTTGGTTTGTTTTTACCTCTGTTTTCCCTTCTTCCCTTGATATTAGTTGTTATTTGTAGTTTGTATTAATCTCCAGGTACTTGTTGCTGACATATGTTGTGATAAGTGGCTGTTCTATTGGAGTTTTCTCCTCACATATATAATTCGTTCCCTTATTCTTTCTTATTCTCTTTCTTTTCTTTCTGACTTTTTTCTTCCACTATTTATTTTTTTTCTTTCTTTCTTTTTTTAATTCTCCCTTCTCCTAATTTGATTTTGGCACCTCTTTCTTTCCTTTTTTCCTCATTGTTCTCTTCTTCTTTCTCTACTCACCCCTAATTTATCCTTCATTGGTAGTCACCTTATTTATGGTTGTAAAATCACGAATACATTTCTGTTCAGTGCCTTGTGTGCTGTACCTGGTCGTATTGTAGTTTGTGCCTTTAAATCAATGTAGAAGAGAGAGAAATACATAACCAGACACCCAGAGAAGAAAGGCCATGAGCAGAAGAATAGCTGCATATGAAAGAAAAGCAGGTATCACCAGAAAGGGAAGTAAACAAAATAGAAGCAGAAATAAACCTGCCAGAGAGAGTGTTCATGGAAATGGTCATAAGGTTGCTGAAAAGAATGGAAGACAAAATCGACAATATGAGTAAGAGCCAAGAGGAAATGAAGAAGAGCTAAGAGGAAATGAAGAATAATCAAGAAGAAATGAAAACTGACATTGCTGCTGTAAAGAACTCATTAGAAAGCATCAAAATTAGACTAGAAGAAGCAGAGGACTGCATCAGTGAGCTAGAAGACAAGGTTGGAAAAAATACTCAAGTACATCAGCTTCTAGAAAAGAAAAATTAAAAAGCAAGAGGAGAGCCTAAGGGAACTTTGGGATAACATGAAAAAAAAACAACATCTGCATATTTGGGGTTCCAGAAAGAGTGGAAACTGAGCAAGGAAAAGAAAACATGATTGCAGAAATAATGACAGAAAACATCCCTGATATAGGAAAGAAAAACCCCATACAAATCCAAGAAGCTCACATAGTCCCAAGAAAAATGAACCCCAAAATATCGGCACCAAGGCACTTTATAATTAAATTGGCAAACACCAATGACAAAGAATCTAAAAAACGGCTAGATAGAAACAGAAAGTTACCTACAAAGGAACCCCATAAGACTAGCAACTGATATCTCAACAGAAACTCATCAGGCCAGAAGAGAATGTAATGAAATAAACAAAGTCATGCAAAGGAAGGGTCTTAATCCAAGAATACTGTAACCAGAAGGGCTTTCAATCAAAACTGAACGTGAAATCAGGAGCTTCATAAACAAAAAAGGACTAAGAAATTTACTACCACCAAACCAGCAATGCAAGAAATGTTAAAGGGTCTGCTGTAAAAAAAAGAAACAGGAAGTGAAGAAGGAACACAGGGGTAAAGAATAAAAATGGTGACAGATAAGTACCTATCAATAATAAATGTAAACAGATTAAATGTTCTAATCAAAAGACATAGGGTAACTAATTGGATAAGAAAATATGATTCATATATCTGCTGTCTACAAGAAACCCACATCAATGAAAATTTTCTAAATGTCATTTACTTATCAGATATTTTTCCTTACATGCTACTAATCTACTATACCCCACCTTTTTTAATTAATGGAGAATTTGGTAAAATTTTTAATGCAATCTTGATAACTTTAAATTTTAACTTTTTGCATGCAAATACACCTGCTGTATGTTCATTGCTATTAACCAATTTTACCATAAGATGAGCTATCAATAGAAATTTTATTTAATACTTTAGAAACAGCTTTTTGTCCATTACACCTAAATTTTTTGTGTTAACTTATTTCAGTTTGCCAATTTAAATTATTCTGAAAGCTTGATAACTCTTTTACATAAAATTTAATACTGTACCAACAATCTTATATTACCCTGTATATATTATTGGAAAGGTTTATTTTGAGTAGGCACTGAGCATTCCTACTGCTAGGCTGACTTTAGATATAGGGCAGCTACTATCAGAATATTTCTGTCTGTTAGAAAATTAATTTCCATTTGTAATGATAACAGCAAGGCACCCATAAAAAACACACATGATGTCAAAAAAAAAGCCAAAGGAAAAAGGAGTAGGCAAAAATAAAAAGGACCCCAAGTCAATTTTGTAGAAAAGATTGCTTTATTAACTCTTGGTCGAGAATATGTTTATAAACTTTCAGAAAACAACTCCAAGACCAAGTGGACTCCTGAAACAGAGAGGAAATGACAGGTCTGCTCCAACCCCGAAGGCAAGAGGAGAAACAGTCCAGAGATGGAAGACGCTGACAACACCTTGTCAGGTAAGCAGTTAGAAGCTGAGCATTCCTACAGGATGTCCAAGACCAAACCAAAGTCATACTGGCATCCCTACCATTTGTCCAGTATCCAGTTAACATTGATGACATGTACACATAAGGGACTGTTTGACATTGAAACTGGGATACAAAGTTATCGGACATTGAAATTTGGACTAAATCATGTTTCTTTTGCTCTGATGGGTTTATTTCTAGCCTACAGGGGCAATATGTTTTTAAAGACAAGAATCAGGAGGTGAGGGGGGTGGGAAGCAGACACAGAGGAAAAGAAGCAATGAACAGACTGTCATGCTACAGTGGGAAGGCAGGGGAAGTTGGGGAAGAGAGGCCAATAAGAGATCAACCAAAAGACTTGTATGCATGTGTGTGTAGGCATAGCCAGTGGATACAGGGCAATGGGGGAGGAGAGGAAGGTGGGAGACTGATGGAGGATGGGGAGGGAAATAGAGTAAAAAATAAATAATAAATAAATAAATAAAGTATATTGCAACAAAAAATTAATTAATTAATTAAAAGTATATAGAAAAAGAGAAAAAAGAAAGAAACCCACCTCAGGAAATGAGAAGCACACAGATTGAGGGTGAAGGGATGGAAGATGGTATTTCAGGCAAATGGAAATGCAAAAAGTTGGGATTGCAATACTGACAAATTATATCTCAAAGTGAAGGACATAATAAGGGATAAAGAAGGCCACTTAATAATATTAAAGATACAATCCAACAAGAAGAAATAACTCTGGTAAACATATACACACCCAATATGGAGCACTTAAATACATAAAAAAAAAAAAAACTCCTGGAGGATACTAAGAAAGAGAGATTGACAGCAATACAATCATAGTAGGAGACTTTAATACCGGACTGTCACCACAGGACAAATTCTCTAAACAAAATCAGCAAAGAAACATCAATCCTAAATGACTCATTAGACCAGATGGAATTAATTGACATCTTCAGAATGTTTCACCCCAAAGCCACAGAATACACATTCTTCTCCGGTGCACATCGGTCATTTTCAAAGATAGCCATACGTTGGGTCATAGGAAAAGTCTTTTCAAATTCAAGAAGATAGGAATCATATCAAGGATTTTCTCAGATCACAGAGGCATAAAACTGAAAATTGACTACAATAAAAACAATACAGAAAAATCAAACACATTGAGACTAAACAACATGCTATTAAATGATCTGTAACCAGAGAAATCAAGGAAGAAATAAAAATCATCATGGCAGCAAATGACAATCACAGCACAACAATACCAAATTTAAGAGACACAGTGAAAGCAGTCTTGTTAGGGAAGTTCATAGTTTTACAAGTTTACTATAAAAAAAAAGAGAGAAAAGGGTAATAAATTACCTAAGCCTACAACAAAAAGAGCTATAAAGAGAGCAACAAGAAAATACCAGTGTAAGCAGAAGGATGGAAATAGTAAAGATCAGAGTGGAGAGAAACAACATAAAGATCAAAGAAACTATTCAAAAAATCAACAAAACCAACATCTGGTTCTTTGAAAGCATAAACAAGATGTATGGAACTCTAGCTAGGCTCCCAAAGAAGCAAAGAGAGAAGACCCAAAGAAACAAAATCAGAAATGAAAGAGGAGAAATAACAATAGACCCTTCGGAAATACAAAGGATAGTTAAAAAGTACTATGACCAACTCTACTCCAACAAATTGGACAACATGCAGGAAATGCACATATTTCTAATAAAATATAACCTTCCAAAACTCAATCAGGAATAATCTAAATATCTCAATAGGCCAATAACTATGGAAGAAATTGGAGCAGTCATCAAAAATCTTCCAGCAAATAAAAGCCTGACACCAGATAGCTACACAGGAGAGTTTTACCAAACTTTCAAAGAACAATTAAAACCTATCCTCTCAGAATATTCAAAAATATTCAAGAAGAAAAAACACTTCCAAACATCTTCTAGGAAGCCAGCATCACCCTAATAGCAAAACCAGATAAAGACAACACAAGGAAAGAGAATTATAGGCCAATATCTCTCATGAACATAGAGGCCAAAATCCTCAACAAAATTCTAGCAAATCGGATCCTGCAGTACATGAGATAGATCATACACCATGACCAAGTAGGATTTATCCCAGGAATTCAAGGATGGTACAATATCCGCAAATCAAAGAACATGATACATCATATAAACCAATTGAGAGATAAAAATCACATAGTCATATCAATTGATGCAGAAAAAGTATTTGACAAAATCCTGTGCACTTTCTTTTTTTATTTTTATTAATTTTTATACATATCTCCCCATTGCCCCCTCCGTCCAAGGCTTACCCCAACCCCCCAGTGTATTTGTTCATTGGTTATGCTTATATGCATGCATACAAGTTTTTTTATTGTTCTCTTATCTACTTCACCTAACTTTAAACTTCCTGCTATAATTTCACAGTCTGTTTGATGCTTTACTGCCTCTGTATCTAACCTTTTGTTCATCAGTTTATAATGTTCTTTATTATCCACAAATGAGTGAGATCATGTGATGCCTCTCCTTCATTGATTGCCTTATTTCACTAAGCATAAGTCTCTCCAGTTCCAAGCAGGCTGCTGCAAATGGTAAGAATTCCTTCTTTTTAATGGCAGCATAGAATTCCATTGTGTAGATGTACCACAGTTTTCTGATCCACTCATCTGCTGACGGGCACATAGGTCATTTCCAAATTGTAGCTATTGTAAATTGTGCTGCTATGAACATAGGGGTGCATAGATCCTTTCTGACTGGTGTTTATGATTTCTTAGGATAAATTCCTAAGAGTGGGATTACAGGGTCAAATGGGAGATCCATTTTTAGTTTATTTAGGAAACTCCATACTGTTGTCCGCAGTGGCTGCACCAGTCTGCATTCCCACCAACAGTGCACAAGGGTTCCTTTTGCTCCATATCCTCGCCAACACATGTTGTTTGTTGATTTGTTGATGACTACCATTCTGACAGGTATAAGATGGTATGGCATTATCGTTTTGATTTGCATCTCTCAGATGATTAGTGACTTTGAACATGTTTTCAGGTGTCTCTTGGCCTTCCTTCTGTCATCTTTTGAAAAGATGACATCTTTTTTTGGATCAGTTATCTTCCATTTATTAAGTTGTATAACTTGGCTGTAGATTTTGGAGATTAAACCTTTATCAGTGATAACATTTGCAAATATGTTCTGCTATACAGTGATCTTTCTTGTTGTTTTGTTAATGGTTTCTTTTGCTGTGCAAAAGCTTTTTATTTTGATGTAATCCCATTTGTTTACTTTTTCTTTAGCTTCAATTGCTTTGGAGTAGTATCAGTGAAGAAGTTCTTTCGGAATATATCTGAGATTGTGCCTCCTTTATCAAATATTAGTTGAGCATAGTGGTTTGCGTGGATATCTCGGTACTCTATTCTATTCTATTGGTCTATATGTCTGTTCGTGTGCCAGTACCACGCTGTTTTGAGAACAGTTGCTTTGTAATATAGCTTGAAATCTGGTATTGAGATCCCACATACTTTATTCTTCTTTCTCAGAATCGCTGTGGTTATTTGTGGTCTTTTTGTTCCAGATTAATCTATGAAGAATTCTTTCTAGGTCTGTGAAATATGTTGTTGGTATTTTATTGGGTAGTGCATTGAATCTATAGATTGTTTTGGGTAGTATGGACATTTTAATGATTTTGATTCTCCCAATCCATGAGCATGGTATGCTCTTCCATCTGTTAACCTCTTCCTCTATCTCTTTTTTCAGTGTCCTGTAGTTTTCTGTTACCTCTTTAGTTAGGTTCATTTCTAGGTTTCTTAAATTATTTGGTGTGATGGTAGATGGGATTTCTCTTTTAGTCTCTCTGTAATTTCACTATTAGTATATAGAAAGGCCACAGACTTCTTAGCATTATTTTGTATTCTGCTACATTGCCGAATTCATTAATTAAGTCAATTAGTTTTGGAATGGTGTCCTTTGGGTTATTTATGTACAGTATCATGTCATCTGCAAATAAGGGCAGCTTTACTTTTTCTTTTCCAATTTGGATGCCTTTTATTTCTTCTTCTGGTCTAATTGCAGTGGCTAATACTTCCAGTACTATGTCTAACAGGAGAGGTGAAATTCTTCTATTCCCACTTTTCTGAGAGTTTTTATCAAGAAAGGGTGTTGGATTGTGTCAAATGCTTTTTCTACATCAACTGATATGACTAAGTGATTTTTATCTCTCAATTTGATTATATGATGAATCATATTTATTGATTTGTGGATATTGTACCATCCCTGCATTCCTGGGATGAATCTTACTTGGTCATGGAGTATTGATCTTTCTGATGTACTACTGGATCCGATTTGCTAGAATTTTGTTGAGGATTTTGGCATCTATGTTCATGAGAGATATTGGCCTATAATTCTCTTTCCTTGTGTTGTCTTTATCTGGTTTTGGTATTAGGGTGATGCTGGCTTCATAGAAGATGTTTAGAAGTGTTCCTTCTTCTTGAATGTTTTTGAATAGTCTGAGGAGGATAGATTTTAATTCTTCCTTGAATGTTTGGTAAAACTCTCCTGTGTATCCATTTGGTCCGGGGCTTTTATTTGCTGGAAGCTTTTTGATGACTGCTTCAATTTCTTCCATAGTTTTTGGACTATTGAGATGTTTGGATTCCTCCTCATTGAGTTTTTGAAGGTTATATTTTTCTAGGAAAATGTCCATTTCTTGCAGGTTGTCCAATTTGTTGGAATAGAGTTGTTTATAGTATTTTTTAACAATCCTTTGTATTTCCACAGGGTCTGTTGTTATTTCTCCTCTTTCATTTCTGATTTTGTTTCTTTGGGTCTTCTCTCTTTGCTTATTGGTGAGCCTGTCTAGAGGTCCATCAAACTTGTTTATCCTTTCACAGAACCAGCTCTTGGTTTGTTGATCTTTATATCTGCTTCACCTTCACTATTTCCTTCCTACTGCATACACTGGGCTTTTCTTGTAGCTCTATTTCTAGCTCTTTGAGTTGTAGGGTTTGGTGATTTATTACCATTGTTTCCTGTTTTTTTTTTTGCAATAGGCTTGCAGGACTATGAACTTCCCTCTCAATACTGCTTTTACTGTGTCCCATAAATTTTGTATTGTGTTGTGATTGTCATTTGTTGTCATGATGTTTTTTTATTTCTACCTTGATCTCTCTGGTTACCCAATCATTGTTTAATGGCATGCTGTTTAGTCTCCATGTGTTTGATTTCTTTCTATTGTTTTTGTTATAGTTGATTTCCAGTTTTATGCCACTGGGGCCTGAGAAAATGCTTGATATGATTTCTATCTTCTTGACTTTGAAGAGACATTTCTTATGACCCAACATATGTCTTTGAAAATGGCCCATGTGCACTGGAGAAAGAATATATATTATTTGGCTTTGGGGTGAAATGTTCTGAAGATGTCAATTAATTCCATCTGGTCTAGTTAGTCTTTTAGGATTGATGTTTCTTTCCTGATTTTTTGGTTAGAGGATTTGTCCAGTGGTGACAGTGGGGTATTAAAGTCTCCTACTATGATTGTATTCCTGTTAATCTCTTCCTTAATATCCTCCAGGAGTTTTTATTTTATCTTTTATGTATTTAGGGGCTCCTATATTGGGTGCATATATGTTTATCAGAGTTATTCCTTCTTGTTGGATTGTTCCCTTTAGTATTATGAAGTGGCCTTCTTTATCTCTTTTTATGTCCTTCACTTTGAGATCTAATTTGTCAGATATAAGTATTGCAACCCCAGCTTTTTTTTCATTTCCATTTGCCTGAAATACCATCTTCTATCTCTTCATTCTCAATCTGTGTGCATCTCTTTTCCTCATGTGGGTTTCTTGTAGACAGCAGATATGTAGATCATGTTTCCTTATCCAATCAATTACCCTATGTCTCTTGATTGGGGTATTTAATCCATTTACATTTAAAGTTATTATTGATAGGTTTTTATCTCTGGCCATTTTTAGTCTTTAGCCCAGAGTTCCTTCCTCACTTCCTATTTCTTTTTATCACAGGAGACCCTTTAACATTTCTTACATTGCTGATTTGGTGGTAATATATTCCCTTAGGCCTTTTTTATCTGTGAAGCTTCTGATTTCACCTTTAATTTTCATTGAAAGGCATGCAGGGTACAGTGTTCTTAAATTCATACCCTTTCTTTGCATGACTTTGTATATTTCATTCCATTCCATTCAGGTCTGCTGAGTTTCTGCTGAAAAATCGGTAGTTAGTCTTATGGGGGTTCCTTTGTAGGTAACTTTCTGATTCTCTCTGGCTGCTTTTTAGATTCTTACTTTGTTGTTTGTGTTTGCCAATTTAATTATAATGTGCCTTGGTGTCGTTTTATGGGGTTCATTTAGCTTGGGACTCTGTGAGTTTCTTGGATTTGTGTGGGTTTTTTTCTTTCCTATATTGGGGAAATTTTCTTTCATTATTTCTTCAAACAGGTTCTCTAATCTTTATTCAGTTTCCACTCTTTCTAGAACCCAATTTTGCGGATGTTGTTGTTTTTTATGTTATCCCAAAGTTCCCTTAGGCTCTCCTCTTCCTTTTTAATTGTTTTCTAGAAGATGCTGTACTAGGGTATTTTTTCCTACCTTGTCTTCTTGCCCACTGATGCAGTCCTCTGCTTCTTGTAGTCTACTTTTGATGCTTTCTATTGAGTCCTTTAAAGCAGTGATGTCATTCTTATTTCTTCTTGCATTTCTTCTTGCTTCTTCTTCATTTCTTCTTGGGTCTTCTTCATTTCCTCTTGGCTCTTACTCACATTGTCTAATTTGTCTTCCATTCTTTTCTTCCACCTTATGATCATTTCTCTGAACACGTTCTCTGCAAGGCTTATTTCTGCTTCTATTTCTTTTACTTCTTTTCCTGGTGATACCTACCTATCTGGTGCATGCAGGCTGTTTCTTCTTCTGCCCATGGTCATTCTCCTCTGTGTGTCTGGTTATATAGTTCTCTCTCCTACATTGGTTAAAAGACACAAACTACAACATGACCCAGTATAGCACACAAGGCACTTAACAGAAATGTATTAATGATGTTAATGATCTTCAATAAGGTAACTACCAATGAAGGACAAATTAGGGGTAAGTAGAGAAAGGAGAAGAGGAAAATGAGGGAAAAAGGAAGGAAAGAAGTACCAAAATCAAATTGGGAGAGAGAGAAAACAAACAAACAAACAAACAAACAAATAAATAAATAAAATAAAATAAAAAAAACAGAAGAAAAAAAGAGAAAGAGAAACAAAGTCAGAGATAAAAGAAAATGGACAGGAGAGAAAAAGGGAACAAAATATGGATGTCAGGAGAAGACTCCAATAGAACAGTCACTAATCCCAATAAAAGCCAGCAACCAGTACCTAGATATTAATACAAACTACAAATAACAACTGGTATTGAGGTAGGTAAGGGAAAAGAGGTAAAAAACAAAGCACCCAAAAAGTAAAATAAACCAAGTAGAATAAGCTAAAACAATCTCATGAAAAAGTACAAAAAATGGATATAATCACTGTTCAAATAGCAACAAAAGGACATAGGGAAAAAACAACTTTTTGGCTAGTGAACACAAGAAGAGAGAGGTTTGTATGGACTTGTAGTAGGGGATTTGAAATTAGATATATAAGTGGGGTGAAATTTTAACCAGGTAAAAAGAAAGAATAGGGAGAATCTAAAGTTGGAAAAGAGAAAGAGAAAGAAGACAACAAAATGGGGAAATTTAGGAGGAAAGTGTTGGCATAAAAGTAGAGTTGAGTTGGAGTCAACTTATGATACAGGAAAGATGAAAATAGAATGGAGAACTGTAATCCCGAAGTAAAATAAAGGGAAAACAAAATGACACTTTTTTTTTCCAAAAAGGTGAAATACTAGTAGTAATAATACTAGTTGAAAACAAAAATATAATAATTACAAAGGTAAAATTAATTGAGGTGGAATGAAAAAAATAGTATTTTAATTAAAATATATTAAAATGAAAAATAAAAAAGATTTAAAAAAAAGAAAAAGAGATAAAAGAAAAAAAATGAATGGTCATTCACTTGCTCTATTGTTCTGCTTTGCACACCTGTTTCACAGTAGGAAAGGTATTGCAGTTCCCTGTGTTCAACTGCTGTTTGTGTTTTAATCTCTATTCTTTTGTGGTTATGTGAGAGTCAATGTGTGCGTCATCCTCTGGGTGGCAGTGTTTCAGAATTGATCTCTGAGACATAGCACAGGACCTCTCTAGGCTGTGCTCAGAAACTGCTACTCTGTGGTTCTCAAAACCAGTTTGTGGGGATTTTGCAGCCTGGACACTGTAATAACTCCCAGGCTGTCCCTCTGCCTCAGATAAAAATGAGTCGTTTTCCAGAGCTCCCCTCTGTCAACAGCTCTGAGAGTTTGCCTCCACACTTAGGGATCACTCCCTGCCCCATCTCTGCAGACCTCTCCAGAGGCAGCTTTCCTACAGCCTGGTTCCCACAGTGTGCGTGTCTCTGTACTGCGGGGCAGGAGACCTCACCTTATCTCAGGCGAAATCTGACCTTTCTGTGTGCTGTGTATATCTCTGAATCCCCCGCGTGTCTGCACCAATTTGAGAGCGGTGTTCTGGGTTCCCGGCTGTTCTGTGGGTGTTTCAGCCTCAGCTTTCAGACCGCCACAGGCATCCACTTCCCGCTGCAAGATGGTGGAGTCTCTGCATTCGCACTGGTGGCTCAAGCCGATAAAAACCCCTTGGCAATGGGCATGCCTGGCCAGGAGAGCCCCGTCCAGCAGTTCCCCGCCTTCTCCTGGTGGATAACTGCCTGTTAACTTACGAACAAACACTCCCAGTGCCACTGTAAGCAGCTCTCTCTCCCTCTGCCCAGCGACAAAGCTCCAGAGATGTCCCTGTATTCCGCCACCATTTTTCTAGTCTCTAGCATCCTTTCTTAATAAAAAAATCTCAGAATGTTCATACCTCAACATCATAAAAGCCATATATGATAAACCCACAGCTAACATCATACTCAATGGGCAAAAACTAAAACCATTTTCCCTAAGACCAGGATCAAGACAGGGATTCCCATTTCCACCACTCTTGTTCAACATAATACTGGAAGTATTAGCCATTGCAATTAGACAAGGAAAAGAAAAAAAAGGCATCCAAATTGGAAAATAAAAGTAAAGCTGTCCTTATTTGCAGATGACATGATACTGTACATGAAAACCTGAAGGATACCATCCAAAAACTAATATACTTAATAAATGAATTTAACAATGTAGCAGGATACAATATTAATGCCAAGAAATCTATGGCATTTCTATACACTTATACTGAAATTACTCAAAGAGAGACTAACAAAGCAATCCCGTTTATCATTGCACCAAAATAATGAAGGTACCTAGGAATAAACCTAACTAAGGAGGTAAAAGACCTATGTGTAGAAAACTACAGGACACTGAAAAAAGAGATAGAGGGAGATGTTAACAGATGGAATAGCATACCATGCTCATGGATTTGGAGAATCAACATCATTAAAATGCCAAACTACCCAAAGCAATCTATAGATTCAATGCATTACCCATTAAAATACCAATGACATATTTCACAGACCTAGAAAGAACTCTTTAAAGATTTATCTGGAACAAAATAAGACCCTGAATAGCCACAACAGTCCTGAGAAAGAAGAATAAAGCAGGTGTGATCTACCAGATTTCAAGTTATATTACAAAGCCACTGTTCTAAAAAAATCCTGCTACTGGCACAAGAACAGACATATAGACCAATGGAATAGAATAGAGAATTCAAATATCCACCCAAACCACTCTACTCAATTAATATTTGACAAAGGAGACATGAACATACAATGGAGCCAAGACAGCCTCTTCAATAAATGGTATTGGGAAAATTGGACAGATACATTCAAAAAAATTAAACTGTACCACCAACTTACACCAAATACAAAAATAAACTCAAAATGGATACAGGACTTAAACATTAGAAGGGAAACCATTAAAATACTAGAGGAATCCACAGGCAGCACAATCTCAGACATATGCCAAAAAAACTTCTTCACTGATACTGCTCCAAGGGCAATGGAATCTAAAGAGAAAATCAACAAATGGGATTACATCAAAACAAAAAGCTTTTGCATAGCCAAAGAAACAATCAACAAAACAACAAGAAAGCCTTTTGTATGGGCAAACATATTTGGAAATGTTATCACTGGTAAAGGCTTAATCTTCAACATCTACAGCTAACTTATACAATTTAATAAAAGGAAGATAAATGATCCAATAAAAAATGGGCAACGGACCTAAATAGAACCTTTTCAAAAGACAACAGAAGGATGGCCAACAGACACATAAGAACATGTTCAAAGTCACTAGTTATCAGAGAGATGCAAATCAAAATGATCATGGTATGCTATCTCATACCTGTCAGAATGGCAATCATCAACTAATTAACAAACAACAAGTGTTGGAGAGGATGTGGAGAAAAAGGGACCCTTGTGCACTGTTGGTGGGAATATTGACTGTGGAGAACAGTATGAATTTTCCTCAAAAAGTAAACATGGAACTCCCTTTTGATCCAGCAATCCCAGTCTTAGGAATATATCCTAAAAAAATTAGAAACATCAATTAGACAGGATTTATTCACCCCTATGTTCATAGGAGCACAATTTACAATAGTTACAGTTTGGAAACAGCCTAGGTGCCTGTCAGCAGATGAGTGGATCAGGAAACTATGGTACATCTACTCAATAGAATTCTATGCTGTCATAAAAAAAAAAAAAGGAATTTTTACCATTTGCAGCAACTTGGATGGAACTGGAGAGCCTTATGCTAAGTAAAATAAGCCAATCAATGAAGGAGAAACACCACATGGTCTCACTTATTTGTGGATAATAAAGAACAAAAGGATAGATACAGAGGCAGTAAAACATCAAACAGACTGTCAAATTACAGCAGGAAGGTTAAGGAGAGGTGGGGTAGATAAGAGATCAACCAAAGGACTTTTATGCATCCATATAAGCATAATCAATGAACATAAGACATTGGGGGATTATAGGGTATGCCTGTGAGGAGGGGGCAATGGAAAAATATGTATGCATGTAACAATAAAAAAAATACTTGTTATTGTCTCCACTGATTGTGACAGAGTAGTCACTGGAATTATACAAAATGGAAAGCAATTCTAGGATCCTATCTGGCTTTGTTGTAAACATTATCGATGTAAAACCAACAATAAATCACTGCTTAGTGATTTTCAGGTTACAAACGAAATATGAATAAAGTGTGGAAAATTTAATTATAATTTCAGGGCATAATATAAATAAGGCCATCCTAAAAATACAAAGAGTTAATGAAAATCAATAAGTAGATACATGGAACAAAAGTCAACTAATGTGTCAATTGGTAAGGGAAGAAGTTAATAGACATTATAAAATTTATGGAGTAGGAAGGATAAGCTCAAGTATATATACATAATCTCTGAGTGTGTGTATGTTATGTGATGAAGGTGCCCAAAAGACTAAGAAAAGATGCAGATATAGTGATAAATTTGAAATGGAAGAAAAGATAAGAACATTTTAGTGAGCTTATTTTCACTTTCTTAAGAAAATATATAGGCAATTGCAAAAAGTATGAATAATAAATAAAACATAAATATATAATTTGCAGTTAATTAAAAGAGTCTGTCTCCATTACCCATGAACCCCTTTGCAGAAGGCTGCCAGGCTTTGCTGGGGGGCTTTGCTGAGATCCACTTGAAACTTAATTTGAATACATCTTTCCTTTCATGACCAGGAATATTTAAAGCAGCAAACATATCCCCTAAAGTGAGGGGACCTTAACCCCTTGAGAGGTGTGGAGAAGAAATCTTGGCACTGATAGCAACAGGAAGTGTATTAAACCACCTTTCTTATTATTGTGTCCTGTCAGGAAAGATGGAGGTATAGTGATGAATATAATGAGAGTGCAGGTTATTTGGCTTCAATGAGAAAGCAGAGGACCAGGGTTGAGAATCTTGCATAACATCTTAACAGTGATTTCATGTTGTGGAGAGAAATTATTGAATGCTTGTATTATGTCATTAATGTAATTTTTCTAGTGATATGTTGTATGAGTCATAGACAGGGAGAAGATACTGTTCCTCTCCTTGGGCTACTTGAAAAGCTTTCTTTTGTCTTTGGTTTACTTCACGTACAAACACCAGCACTTAGCACAGTGGTGCCACAGAATTGTTTCTCAGCTAATATTTTTACTAAAGAAATGTCTCAAACATAAAAAATTAATCAGTATGTATTGAGTGTTCAAAAATAAAACACTGGCTGCCTCTGAGCAGCAGGCTTGGGAGAGCAGACAGATGAAAAAAGGGCCTGACTTTGTTACAATCTTTTTTTATTTAATGCTCACCACCAAAAGGTGAGCAAAAATAAGTATTTAAATGGAGAGGCAGGTTTATGAATAACATTTTCCTCCTCAATTTCTTCACTGTTTTCACAGTCCTTCAATCCCTTTTCCTATGACTCATGGATATAAGGTATATTTCTATTTTGTTTGTGAGTTTATATTCATTAGATTCACATGTAAGTGAGATCATATGGTATGTCTTTCTCTGACTGGCTTATTTCACTTAGCATAACAGTCTCCAGATCCATCCATGCATCCATAGCAAGATTTCCTCCTCCTCCTCTTCCTCCTATTCCTCCTCCTCCCCCTCCTTCCTCTTCCTCCTCTTCTTCTTCTTCCTCCATCTCTTCCCCTCCTCCTCCTCCCCTCCTCCCCCTCCACCACCTCCTTCCCTTTCTTTCTCCTCCCCTCCTCCTCCTCCTCCTCCACCACCTCCTTCCCTTTCTTTCTCCTCCCCTCCCTCCTCCTCCTCCCCCTCCTCCCTCCTCCTCCTCCTCTTCTTCTTCTTCTTCTTTACTTCTTCTGCTTCTTCTTCTTCTTCTTCTTCTTCTTCTTCTTCTTCTTATCAAATAGTATTCCAATGTGTAAATGTTGCACAGCTTTATTATTCATGCATCTACTAATGGGCACTTGGGCTGTTTCCAAATCTTGCCTATTGCAACTAATACTGCAATGAATATAGGAATAGGAGTGGATATGTGCTTTTGAATTAGTGTTTCAGGTTTCTTTGGATATATTCCCAGAAGTTGAATGGCTGGTACATAAAGCAGTTCCATTTTTTTTATATTTTGAGTTATCTTCATGCTGTTTTCCATAGTGGTTGCACCAGTCTGCATTCCCAAAAGCATTACACAAAGGTTTCCTTTGTCCCACATCCTCACCAACATTTGCTGTTTGTTATTTTATTGAAGATTAGAGGCCTGGTGCATGAGTTTGTGCACATTGAAAGAAAATAATTACAAGAAATATTTTAATATCGCTATTCGCCCTCTCTCTATAACAGAGGTGTCAATAAATTTATAATCAATATGACAGATGGAAACACACCTGTGCATTTGGTGCCAGCAAGCACTTTATATATACAGATAAACATGCTTAATTAGACCTGCTTTCTCATTTAGCTAAACTTTTCCCAGCCCAGTGAAGCACCCCAACTTCTCTTTCAGGTAATTGTCAGCAACACAGCAGTAAATATCAACATGAGTCAGATTATTATTGTAGATCACACAAGGGGAACAAAGGGTGAAATATTTAACTGTAGCAGTATTTGACTATATTCTGCACAATGAGAAAACCTGAAGTCATTTTCAAGATTCACCATTTCTTACTTCTTTTTAACCAGGTCAAGTTTCTAAGCTTTCTAAATCTCCATTTTCAGCTAATGACAAGAAAATAGGATTCCATCAAGTCTCCTATCTACCTACTCCAGGACTTCTGTGAGGATCAAATGAGATGAGGCATGGGAAAATGCTTCACACAATGTTTCCACATGTCTATAAAGCAAGTCATGTTCCTGGGGTGAAAAAATTCCAAGGAGGCTAGTCGCTAGAAAGAGGAAACTAAGCATTGCTATGTGATGTCATTGCCCAGAGCACACAGCGACTGTTTCTGGGTTTGGCTGGGCTGTGGGCCGCATTTTGTGCCATGGGGTCTCAGTAGCATCAGCTATGATTTGGTGGGGTGTCACTCTGGGGTTGATGGTGGGGCCCGTGTCCCACTTGGGCGAAGCCAAGTGTTGCTTTGTCAGTGCCAGGTCCGCCACAGCATTTCTTTTAAATGACCAGTGCATGTCAAGGCAGCTCCTGCATTGAATGTTTGCCCACTGGTGGTCACTGCACATTATAGTGACCAGACTGGTCAGAAGGGACACTTAGCATATTAGCCTTTTATATAGATAGATAGGCATTCTGACAGGTGTGAGGTGATATCTCATTAATTTACATCTCTCTGATGATTAGTGACTTTGAACATCATTTCAAAGGCCATCTTTATGTCCTCTATGGAGAAGTGTCTACTCACTTCCTGTGCCCATTATGTAATTGTATTATTTGTTTGGTTTTTGGGATATTGAATTGTATAAGTTCCTTATAGACTTTGAATATTAACCCCTTACCAGTTGAATCATTGGTGAATATGTTCTCCCAATCCATGGATTGCTTTTTAATTTTGTTGATAGTTTCCTTTGCTGTGCAAACACTTTAGTTGAAGTAATCAACTTTATTTATTTTTCTTCTGTTTCCCTTGCTTGGGCACATATATCAGAAAATGATATAACGTTGAGAAATTTCTGATTGCCTATGGATTCTTCTAGGATCTTTATGGTTTTAAGTCTAAATTTTTAAAAAGCTCCTAGATAGACAACAGTATGATTAGCAAAGGGAAAGCAGAATGAGAGACTAGAAGAAGGTAAAAGGGAGATAAATAAATGGAGACAGAAAAATATTTGTCTTGGGTTGGTGAATATACAATACAATATACAGACCATGTGTTATAGAATTATACATCTGAAACTTATGCAATTTTATTAACCAACCAGAAGCTCAGTGCACGAATTCATGCAGGGATGGGATTCCTTATACTGGCTGGGAATTGGAGCCAATTGGGGCTGGCTAGCCAGGGGCAGGACTGCAGGAGGTTGGCCAGTTGTGGGAGGTTGTCTTTGGGAGCACATTGACCACTATGGGGAAGCTCCTGCATTGAGCATCTTCCCCATGGTGGTCAGTGGATCTCAGAGCAGCCAGTCAACAGGTCATTTGGTCTATCAGTTATGATGGTTGCTTAGACTTTTATATATGTAAATGTCACACCAATAAATTCAATAAAAAATAAAAATAATAGTAAATAAATAAAATAATCAAACTATTTCCCTTCTGTAATGCTGATTTCAGTTCCTCCATTGATAAGTGAGGTCTTTCTCTCCGACACTGGAAGCAGGACCTGTGACGTGTCTTGAGGAAGGAGACATTATCAAACATGATTCCAATGGATAAATTAGTATTTTTATCCTATTCTGTTTTTATGGCAATCAGGAAAAAATCACTTCAATTTTAAGAATTATCATAGTATACATATATTCAACATGAAAAATGTTAATTCCTCAGGGAGATTTTCGCTTAGGCCTTCAGTTTGATTTTAATATATTTTATTGATTTTTTTACAGAGAGAGGAAGGGAGAGGGATAGAAAGTTAGAAACATTGATGAGAGAGAGACATTGATTGGCTGCCTCCTGCACCATCCCTACTGGAGATGTGCCCACAACCAAGGTACATGCCCATGACTGGAATCAAACCCGGGACCTTTCAGTCCGCAGGCTGACACTCTATCCACTGAGCCAAATTGGTTTGGCTCAATTTGATTTTAAAATGGATGAAGTGAATGACAGTATTTTATTGTCAAAACCCCACTCGGAAGGTATTTTGGCTTGTTTAGTAAATTTTGAATGTCCTGTTGATTTTCGTTTTATTAATCTACTGAAAGATAGTATTGGCTCCTTGTGAAACTTGGCACTGGAAAGAATAAACTACACAATGATTGTCCTTAATCTTCTTTCTTCTCAGTGGTAGGAAGAAAGGAAAACCTAAATATTTTCACATGATGGTTGTAGCTGTGGTTACTTACCCTAATTTCCAACATTCACAATATCTATGTACATGGAAATTCTATATAATAAAAACCTAATATACTAAGTGTCTGACCATTCATTTGACTATTAGACCAGTTGCTATGACACTCACTGACCACCATGGAGAAGGCACTCCAACTGGTATACGGTTAGCTTGCTGTTGGGGTCTGACTGATCAGGACTGGGCGAGATGGGCCAGACACACACTGGGACCATCCTGCAGCCCTCCCTGGCCCAGATTATGCACCAATGGGATCCCTCAGCCTGACCTGCACCCTCTTGCAATCTTGGACCCCTTAGGGTATATTGGATAGCCAGTTTTGGCCTGATACTGGCAGGCCAAGCTGAGGGACCCTCACTAGTGCACAAGTCTGTGCACCAGGCCTCTAGTAATAAAATAAAATTTTAATAATTTCAACTGAAATGCATAAACTATTTTCATGCCTTTTTTCATATGACCGATAAAGAGTGAAAATACTAAACTTGCAACCTGCCTTTTGTCCCCAAACATTCAAAACAGAAATCAAGATACATCTATGAAAGCTTTTCTATAACATCATTCATAGAAATGGTATGCTTTCATATTGCAGAATTAGTTTGCTGTAGTTGCTTTCTCTTGCTGTAGTGAGTTTTCAAGTTTATGTGTTGGCAGTGTTTCAGTGATTTTTAAAGGGTTATGTGTCAACCTCACTCCTGTTCTAAAAGAGCATAATCTTTCAAGCCTATGCTTATTTCAGATACCTCTCCCCACCCCAGTGTCTCCAACTGGGCTCCAAGTCAGTGCCTCATAACACTTTTACAGATTCAATCCAATTGTAGATCCTTCCAAGGTAATTCATTGAAACAGGGAGTTATGAAAATTTTCAGCCCTGTCTTGAAGATAGGTAAGACTCAATACTTTTCATTTTGAATTTCATGTTAAAGCGAATCTTTTTCTCTAAGATCATTGTCAGTAGATCTCAGAGGGTAGTAACCAGACCAGCATCATCAGCTAGAAAGTTGGTTGAAATACAAATTCTTGGATCTGCTTCCAAATTTTTGAAACTCTAGAGGTGGAGTCTGGTAATCAGTGTTTTACCAAGGTCTCAGGTTGTTAATAGATCATCTCAAGAGATGAGAAAAATCCTAGGATGGAAATCCCATTTACCATTAAAATCCTCCTGAAACTAGCAATAGGTAAATATGTCATAGTCTGAAAAGAGTATCTAAGAAAGCTCAATTGCTGATGTACTTCAAGGTAAAAGATTGAATAGTTTTTGCTTAATTGAAAACAAAGCAAAAATGTTTGCTGTCACTATTTAAAGAATTTCACCCCATTGAAATAGAGAAGAAGAAAAAGCTGAAAGACATAGATTAGAAAACAAGAAGTAAATATTTATTCAGATATGATCAAGTAAAATAGAAACTCCTACAGAATCCTACAAAAATAT
Organism: Lasiurus borealis; assembly: GCA_004026805.1. Lineage (NCBI taxonomy): Eukaryota > Metazoa > Chordata > Mammalia > Chiroptera > Vespertilionidae > Lasiurus > Lasiurus borealis. The sequence continues at coordinate 37,377 of PVJN01011010.1, forward strand.
ATTAAAAATATAGTGAATTTAGGAATGCTGCAGTATAAAAAAATCATTATAAAATTCATTTCAATTCCACTTACTAGCAATGAACATCAGCAAGTAAAATTTAAGTTAATGGGACTTACAAAATCATCAGATTCAGAAAGGAAAACTTAGAGATATACTTAACAAATGTGTGAGATTTTCTACATGAAGAATTGTGAACCATTGATTGCTAAAAGAAATTAAAGAATGCATATATGCATACATAAATTATCTTAGTCCAGTCATAGAAGAAATGTAGCTGGAGTTTCAGTGGAGCTAAAAATGAGAGCCAGTAAATTGCGAGAGATATCACTGTGAATACTCTTTAGATTGTTATGTTCTCTATTGTTGAGCTGTCAACTATCCTCTACAAAATTCCAACCAAATCCCAGCAGAAACATGTGTATAAAATTACAAATTAATTTTTAAATTTTTATGGAAATCCAAAGGACCTTGTTTTCTAAACTAATCTTTAGAAAAAACAGGGACAATGTTCAGTAAGTACAGATCAGTGATGGAAATTCGATCTATGCACGAGGTTCGATTCCCAGTCAGGGCACATGTCCAGGTTGTGGGTTCAATCTGCAATATAGATGTAAAGGAAGTAGCTGATCAATGATTCTCTCATTATTGTTCTATCGTTTTCTCCCTCTCTGAAATAAATAAAAATATATAGTAAAAAATGGGAAGAATTATACAACCTAAATTCTAAACTGATTATAAAGCTACTATAATTAACATAGTCTGACATTGCTTTAAAGACAAATAAGTTGACCATTGAAATGCAAATGAAGGATCTAGAAATGATCCCATGTTTATGTGGTCATTTGTTTTCCATCAAGCTGCCTGATGATTACATTTTTTAAATTTTTTATTAATTTGTTACATATACATATCTTCACACCCCCGCCCCAGTCCCATGCATACTCTAACTCCCCAGTGTCTTGTGTCCATTGGTTATGCTTATATGCATGTATACAAGTCCTTCAGTTGGTCTCTTATTAACCCTAACCTAAAGGAATGGATTTCAGTTTCTTGAGAGACACTCTTGAGTTGAGGGAGGTACATTTATATTTCAAAAGGATAACTTTATATCCTTTTGAGAAAGGATTTACATTGTAATTATAAAAAAATCATGTAAACAGGGAGATCAAGAGGCTTTCATGAGGTGTTGAATATAACAAACAGTACATTCTGACAGCTCCCAACTTTCTCAGGTTGGAACTTTAATCAGGGACTGGGGTCATTTTAAGATACTGCCTTATGCTGATAGAAGCCTGGGAGAGCTTGGTCATCTCTCAGGGCAGAAGTTTGGAAAGATTTGTTACTGTGCCAAGAGTTTTGTAGTCCTCAGTTGTAAACAATAAACAATCTAAATATCCAGCAACAGGGGGATGGACATATAAACTCTTCAGTAATACAAATGAATCAAATTTAATACACATGACTAAATCTCAAAACTATAATGCTCTGCAAAATAAGCCAGACACCAGAATACATTCTGCATGCTTCCATTCACATGAAGAGATGAAACTAATCTGTGTGAAAACAAAAGAAAAAAGTCTCTCTGGGGAACTGGAAGGGGTTGTTCTCCATGGTATCTCCTGATCTCTCACTTATAACACACCTCATGAGGCTCTATGACTATGTTAACCAACTTCCCCCCTGAACTCTTGTGTTTTGTTTATTTCCAAGTTCCAGGAACTTTTTCAAGCTCCAGTGCAGGGTTAATGACAAATTAATGTTTATGGGATCAAACTGAAACCCAGGTCTTATTGAGTTGGATAGCAACATTTCCAGGGAAGAATTCTAGTTTATCAATCTCTTTTCCTTTAGAAATAGGAAAGAGGGCTTGAGTACTCATTGTAATGGTGCTATAGCTTCCCCTGCTAGCTGTTGGGGGTAGAGTTCTTGAGGTGCCACTAGAATAAGCATTTTTTAAGAACCCCAAGGGAGATGAGATGGCAGGAAACTTTATTTATTTATTATATGGAATGACATCCCTGTGTTTCCAAAGTCCCATTTCTCTTAGTCCAGTCATAGAAGAAGCATAATTGAGGTTTCAGTGGAGCTAAAATCAGAGCTAGTGTCCAGTTTCCTTTCCACATTTGCATAGTCAATATAGCATTGGGCTAGCTGCAGGCCATTGGTTCATTGGGTGGGTCCCCATGGCTGTGGGCCATATGGGTGAATACCAGAAATCCCAGAGCGAGTCAGGAGCACATGAGTCCCAAGAGAGAGAACACCTTTGTTCAGGGGATTATGTATTCCCTAATTTCCCTGCACTTGCAGTGGCCATGCCCATTCTGGCCACTGGCCTCTGCTTCCAGGTGTGACTGACAATAAGCACTTCCCTAGTCTCCTAGCTTTGCTGGACATTCATATGTTTCCCCTGGGGTGGTTCCATGGGGAGTATGAAACTTACGATTGAAGCTGCTCAAATGACTTGCCTATAAGGTCTGACTTCCCCATTTCTTCCTTTCCTATCCTATATAGTAAAAGGCCAGAGGCCATAAGCATCACGACCAGAATGACCACTCAATCTATTGCCATGAGGTGCAGACTGGGTAGTGACTAGTGGCAGCAGGTGGCGGTGGGCAGCAAGCATGGAGTGTCACAGGCCAGTGGTGGTGAAGGGCCATTGTGGGGCAATGACAGTGAGCAGGCAGCATCATGGGACAGCTGAAGCAGAGGAGTGTCATGAGGTGGCTGAGGCAGAGGAGCACTGTGGGGCAGCAGCATGGAACATTATGAGGTGGCAGACATGTCCTTGATTGCAGCTAGGTCTAAGGGTCCTAACTGTGAATAATTTTGTGTGCTGATCCTCTAGTTATCAATAACTAGCTAAATACAATAGTATTATTGGAACATAGTTTTGTTTCTTCATTAAGGTTTGTTATTTACTTATAATCATCGTGGAGGCATATACAATCACAAAATATTTCTCATTTAATTTACTTGGAAAAATGAAGAGAACATAAAATCCATAACAGAAAAATTCTGAAATACTTAATGATCCTTTAGTATTCCCTTGCCTAATTAAGTAGCTTTGAAAAAAAGGATTTGAATTTTTAGAATAAAAGATATGCTTGTTTACAAGATTAGAAATCATAGGAAGGGATGCCAGTCAATTTTAGTAATGCACTGATGTATGTAACAATTGTTTGATAGGCATAGAAAGTCTTAATTATAAATAAAAAAATACCTCTTAAAATATGACTTTGAACATGTTTTACAGGCTGTTATCTTTAAGTGCTACCATGATAAGGAAATAAAAGAATTTTTAAAAGATAATGCCTTACATTCTTAGTAACAATTTATTTAGAAAGAAATGCTGATTTGTCACTTTTTTTTTCAGGCAATACAAAATATGAATACTCATCAGAAAGGAAGATGATGCAAAATTCATTAAAGAATTAAATGCTACACTTAAAATTATAAAATCAAGAAAATATAGGCAGTAAATATCAAACCTTTCTCATAGCAATATATTGCTGATATATATTCTTGGGCAAGAAAAATAAACAAATGGGACTACAAAAAAATAAAACATTTTTGCACAGTAAAGTAAACCATCAACAAAATTAAAAGACAATCCACAGAACAAGTGAACATGTTTTCCAATGATACATCTGAAAGGAGATTAATATCAAAAGTTTATAAAAAACTTGAATAACTCAACACCAAAGAAAACATGGGAAAAGGACCTGAATAGATACTTCTCTGAAGAGGACATACAAATGGCCAAGAGACATAAGAAAAGATACTCTACATCACTAATTATCAGAGAAATACAAATTAAAATCACAATGAGAAATTATTTCAGACCTGTAAGTATGGCTATCATGTAAATCAACACACAATAAGTATAGGCGAGTACATGGAGAAAAGGGAACCCCTGTACACTGTTGGTGGGAATATAGACTAATGCAACCACTGTGAAAACTGATACGGGGTTTTGTCAAAAAATCAAAAATGGGACTTTCTTATGACCCATCCATCCATTTCACTTCTGAAATTTATCTGAAGGAATCCAACATACTAATTAAAAAATTGTATGGACCCCTATGTTCATTGCAGTGTTACTTACAATGGTTAAGATTTGGAAGCAGAACAAATACCCATTAAAACAAATACCCATTAAAACAGTTGTGGTACATTTACACAGTGGAATACTACTTGGCTATTAAAAACAAAAAACAAAAAACGGAAGTTTTACGTTTCACAACAGCAGGGATGGACCTAGAGAGTATCAAGCTAGGTGAAATAAGACAGCCAGAGAAAGACAAGTACCATATGATTTCAATTATATGAAATCTATTGAACAAAAAAAGAACTACCAAGCAATAGAGAGAGACATTTATAGAAAGAGAGCATGCTGACTGCTGGGGTAAGGTATGGGGGAGGTGGGTAAAGGAATAGGGGGACAAATGGTGATTGGGTAAAAAAGAAATCATGAGACAATTAAAAAAAAAAGAAGAACATGTGTAAAATCCAGAAACAGCTATTTTAAAAAGTATATGATGAAAAAATGTGACAGGATACTTCACTTATGAATGGAAATATAAAATACACCACTTGTTTTGTAATTTTAACATTCCCTTGAGGACAAAGGTGTCTAGGCCATTGGTTAGGCAAATGTTATTATTTTCTGCTTTTTACCTGTCTAAAGATTCAAAACAGTCATGCAACTCTTAATATCAGGATGCAGCTAAAAGTTATATAAGATATATTGCGACATATAAGGTGTCCTAAGTGTACACTTGTTTGCAAATGTATATCAAAACACATTTATTTACCATTACCCTTTACAACTATTTCTTTCAGTTCTCTTATTTCCTTTCCCTGTAGATGTTATTTCTGAAAATATAAGTGAATAAAATACCATGATGCATAGTACTCCATTGACCTAATCCAGTGGTTCTCAACCTTCCTAATGCTATGACATTTTAATACAGTTCCTCATGTTGTAGTGATTCCCACCAACAAAATTATTTTTGTTGCTACTTCATAACTGTTATTTTGCTACTGTTATGAATCATAATGTAAATACTTGTGTTTTCCAAAGGCCCTGACAGTGGTTCTCAACCTGTGGGTTGCAAACCTTTCACAGAGTTTGCCTAAGACCATCAGAAAACACAGATATTTATATGATAATTCATAACAGTAGCAAAATTACAGTTATGAAGTAGAAATGAAAATAGTTTTATGGTTGGGGGTTACCACAAAATGAGGAACTGTATTAAGGGACAGTATTAGGAAGGTTGAGAACCACTGGTCTAATCTGTGACTTTTCTTCTAATCATATTGAATGGCACTTTAAGTTCATCCTCTTTTTCAGGTGGTATCATATGAGTAAATGGAGTCATTTGCTTCCTGAACTCTGAACTGAAAATAAGTAGGAATAACAGCATTGGGATTTCCCTGACCAGGTCTCAGGGATGGGTCACATCAAGGATTCTAATGATTGACTGGCAGACAGAAAACAGTGCAGGAAATCTACTCTCTTGGACTTGCTTTTGCATGAGCCTTGGGTTAGATATTCTGAAATGAATGGGAAAGCTCTTGACCACGTATTTGCTCTCTGTTTTGCCTTAGTTGGAATTCAAGAAACCTACAAGCTTCTTAAAGGAGAAGATATGTGTACTGGATTGCCTCAAAACATCAGGTCAGATTCAGGCACGGAGTCCACACAATACTTTCTTTAGGAAGTCATCAACACCACCAACCAGACAGGTCTTGGAACTGCCTTGCGACTCCAGCAGCCACTCCAGCCGTAACCCTGCTGCCACAGCTACAGACCTGCAGATCCTAACACCTCCACCTTCAAAGCAGTAAGTGCAACCTCCCCCTCCCCAGCAGCAAAACTCCAGTCCACATTAGCGTGTTTCCAGCAAGACTACATTAGTTCCTTTCCAGCGCACAGGTAGCCAGGGTGCTCTACTCCCTAGGCAGTGCCCAGGAGCCACTGAGAGCCCCCACAGGTGTGATTTTGTACAGACAAGGGCACACGACCCCACAGTACAAATTCTGAATTTGTTCTTCCTAAATAACTGCCCACATTTACCCCAGAGGCTCAACCTCATTATCAGGACTCCTCAGGTTGCATTGTCAGAGGGCTGCACCAGCAGT
>PVJN01011010.1:43626-55438 GCA_004026805.1 Lasiurus borealis
AAAAAAAAAAAAAAAAAAAAAAAAGGATCCTCCACAAAGGAACAGGATATCTGAGCCCGTCTATCCACAGCAAGTTCTGGAAGCAGCTCTGAGTCTCTGCTGGGTGGAATTTGGAACAAAAAAGGGGTACCCTGCCAACAGTAGAATTTCTGAATTACCTCTTCCTGAATAACTACCCACATCTACCCCAGTGGCTCAAACTCAGAGCAGGACACCACATAATGTGTCAGAGCACTGCATAGGCTCAACCGCAGTGCACAACCCCACAGAGTGCCTCAGAGCACTATGCCTGGCAAACAGAACTCCACAGATGGGAAGTTCCAATAGACAGGCACCCTGAGCTTATCTAACCACAGGGGATTCTTGGGAGGCACTGTGAGCTCTCCCTGGGTATGACTTAGAACAAACAGGGGCACACTCCCCTCCAACAATATAAATTTTTGAATTCACTCATCCTGGATATCTGCCCACAGAAACCTCAATTATTTGTTATCCATCGTTTAAACATTCTTAAAAGTATTACTCTGAATTATTTCAATGCCAGGGCCCCTCAGAGTGTTTCAGTGTGCCTTGCCGGGGAACTTGCTGTGGGTGCTCCTGTGAACCACCACTGGAAGTAAGTGCCTACGCACCACAGGTGCAACAGTAAAAGCTGAGTCTGCCCACCCCACAACTACAGAACTCTGGGCACCACAGTTACGCCTCTTCAGAGTGTAGGCCCCCTGACACATCACCCAGACAGATGGTTCCTTGGTGCCACTGTGAGTCCCCACTGGACATGTGTGATCTCAATTAAGGGTACAAAACAGCAAAAATAGGGACACTCCACTCCACAGCTGCCAACCTCTAGACACCATAGTGTGTTGCTCAAGCTTGTAAATCTACATCAAGAGAACACAAATAGCTCAACTAGGGAACTACAATAGATTAACAAGCACAGGAGAACTGAGAAAAAACACCAGTAGCACCATTCTCCCCAAAAATACCTGTGTAGCAAAGCAATTCGATCTACAATTAAAACATTAAAAGAAAACACGAGAAGACAAAAAAGCAATCCCCAAAGGAAAGAAAAAGAGGAATCACCAGAAAGACAGAAGGGAGATAAATGAAATTGAGGCGATTAGCTTATAAGAGAAAGAATTCAGAGTAATGCTTTTAAGAATGTTTAAACAGATGGATGACAAATACTAACAGCTCAACAACAAATACAGACAACTCAATGAGAACTGTAAGGTACTGAATGGGAATGTCACCAACATGAAAAGAAACCAAGAGGAGAAGAAGAATGACATAGCTACAAAAAGGAACACATTGAAAGGTCTAAATAGTAGACTAGAAGAGGCTGAGGACCACATCAGTGAAATAGATGACAAGGTAGGAAAAAACACACAAACACAGCAACAACTGGAAAGAAGACTAAAAAAAAAAAAAAACAAGAGAAAAGCCTAAGGGAGCTTTGGGACAAAACAAAATGAAACAACATTCGCTTCATAAGAATACCAGAAGGAGAAGTAGAGAAGCAAGGAACAGAAAACCTATTTGAAGAAATAATGACAGAAAACTTTCCTGATATTGGCCAGAAAAAAAAAGCAATGAAAGTCCAAGAAGTACACAAATTCCCAAACAAGTTGAATTCCAAAATACCAACAAGACACATCATAATTAAATTGGTGAACACTAAAGACAAAGTAAGAATCTTAAAGGGTGCCAGAGAGATAGAGAACGCTACCTACAAGGAATCTCCTATTATAATATCAACTGATTTCTCAACAAAAACACACCAGGCCAGAATGGAATGGAATGTAATATATAAAGTGATGCAAATAATGGTCTGAACCCAAGAACACTATGCCATGCAAGGATATTGTTTAAAATCTAAGGTACAATCAGGAGCTTCACAGACAAAAAAAGGGTTAAGAGACTTTATCACTACCAAGCCAACAATGCAAGCAATACTAAAGGGATTGCTATAAAAAGAAGAAAGAGAAAGGCAAGAAGAAGCACAAACGATATAGAAAAAATATGACAACAAACATAAACTTGTCAATACAAACATTAAACATAAATGGGTTAAATGCACCAATTAAAATACATGTGGTAGCTGAATGGATAAAAAAACATGACCCATATATTTGCTGTCTACAAGAGACCCACCTCAGAGCAAAGGATTCACACAGACAGAGAGGGAAGAGATGGAACAAGATTTTTCAGGCAAAGAGAAATGAGAAAAAAGCTGAGGTGGAGATACTTATATCTGATAAAATAGCCCTCAATGTAAAGGCCTTAACAAAAGATAAGGAAGGCCACTACATAATACTAAAAGGATTAATTCAACTATAAGATATAACTCTGGTAAACATATATACAGCCAATACACGAGTACCCAAATACATTAAAAATAAATCCTAGGAGATGTCAAGGGAGAAATCCACAACAACACAATCATAGTAGACTTTAATAAACAACTGACATCACAATTCAAATCCTCTAGACAAAAAATCAGCAAAGAACCAGCAATTCTAATTCTAAATAACTCACTAGATCAAATGGATCTAATTGACATCTTCAGAGCATATCATCCCAAAGCCACAGAATATACGTTCTTCTCAACTCCACATGGGACATTTTTAAAATAGACTACATATTGGGACCCAAGCAAAGCCTTTCTAAATTCAAAAAGATTGAAAGCATATCAAGCATTTTCTCAGACCACAATGGGATATGATTAGATATAAACTACTATAAAAGCATTCCAAAAATTCAATAACTTGGAAGTTTAATAGCATGTTATTAAACAATGATTGGGTTATCAATTAGATGAAATAAATAAATAAATAAAAACCAACCTAGAAACTAATGATAATTAAAAGAAAACAAAGTAAATGTTATGGAACACAATGAAAGCAGTGCTGAGAGGGAACTTTATAGCTAGCTCTACAGGCCGATCTCAGAAACAAGAAAAAATGGTAATGAATCACTTACCTCAACAATTCAAAGAATTAGAAAGAGATCAACAAGAAAAGCTCACAGAGAAAAAAACAGAAGGAAATAATAAAGATCAGAGCAGAAATGAATAATATAGAAACCAAAGAAGCAATACAAAAGATCTATAAAACCAAGAGTTGGGTCTTTGAAAGAATAAACAAGATTGATGAACCTCTAGCCAGGTTCACTAAGAAGCAAAGAGAGAGGACCCAAATAAACAAAATCAGAAATTGGAGAGGGAAAATAACAACAGATTCCACAGAAATACAAAGGATTGATAAAAAAAATATATTATGAACAACTCTATTCTAACAAATTACACAACCTAGAAGAAATGGACACATACCTAGAAAAACACAACCTTCCCAAACTCACTCAGAAAGATTCTAAAAATCTCAATATGCTGATAACTATGGAAGAAATCGAGGCAGTCATCAAAAAGCTTCCAGTGAATAAAAGCCCAGGGCCAGATGGCTTCACAGGGGAATTTTACTAAACATTCATTGAAGAACTAAAACCTATCCTCCTCAGAATATTCCAGGAAATTCAAAAGGAATGAACACTTCCAAACTCCTTCCATGAAGCCACATCACTCTAATATCAAAACGAAATAAAGATGACACAATGAAAGTGAATTACAAGCCAATATCCCTCATAAACATAGATTCCAATATCCTCAACAAAAATCTAGCAAATTGAATCCAGCAGTACATCAGAAAAATCATACACCATGACCAAGTAGGATTTATCCCAGGGATGCAAGGATGGTACAATATACTCAAATCAATAAATGTGATACATCACATAAACAAATTGAGAGATAAAAATCACATAGTCATATCAATTGATGCAGAAAAAACATTTGACAAAATTCAACACCCTTTCTTGATAAAAACACTCAGCAAGGTGGAAATAGAAGGATCATACCTTAACATGATGAAAGCCATATATGACAAACCCACAGCCAACATCATATTCAATGGGAAAAAAAACTAAAACAATTTTCCCTAAAAATAGGAACAAGACTGGGATGCCTTAGTGATGGAAGTACTAGCCCTTGCAATCAGACAAGAAAAACAAATAAGTGGCATCTGAATTGAAAAAGAAGAGGCAAAATTGTTCTTATGTGCAGATGGCATGATACTTTACAGAGGAAACCCTAAAGAATCCATCAAAAAATTATTAGACTTAATAAATGAATTCAGCAATGGAGCACAATACAAAATTAATGCCAAGAAACCTGTGGAATTTCTGTATACCAATAATGAACTTACAGAATGGGAGACTAAAACAGTAATCCCATTTACCATAAAACCAAAAAAAAAAAAAGATACCTAGAAATAACGTTAACTAAGGAGGTAAAAGACCTATACCTAGAAAACTACACGACACTGAGAAAGAGATATAGGAAGACATAAACAAATATAAGAATATACCATATTCATGGATTGGTAGAATCAACATGATCAAATGTCCGTACTACCCAAAGCAATCTATAAATTCAATGCAATCTCTATTAAAATACCAATGACATACTTGACAGACCTTTAACAAACTGTCTAACAATTCATCTGGCATAAGAAAAGACCCCAAATAGCTGCAGCAATCCTGAGAAGGAAGAACAAATTAGATAGGATCTCAATACCAGATTTCAAGCTGTATTACAAAGCCACTATTCTCAAAACAGCCTGGTACTGGCACAAGAACAGACATATAGATCAATAGAATAGAATAGAGAACCCATAAATCAACCCAAACCACTATGCTTAATTAATATTTCACAAAGGAAGCATGAACATCAATGGAGTCAAGACAGTCTCTTCAACAAATGGTGTTGGGATAATTGGACAGATATATGCAAACAAATGAAACTAGACCACCAACTTACACCATACACAAAAATAAACTCCAAATGGATAAAGGACTTAAACATAAGATGGAAAACCATAAAAATACTAGAGGAATCCACAGGTACCACAATCTCAGACATATGCTGAAGGAACTTCTTCACTGGTACTGCTCCTAGGACAATGGAAACCAAAGAAAAAATAAACAAATGGGACTACATCAAAATAAAAAGTTTTTGCATAGCAAAGGAAACCATCAACAAAACAACAATAAAGCCCAATGCATGGAAGAACATATTTGCTAATGACATCAACAATAAGGGTTTAATCTCTAACATTTACAGAGAACTCATACAACTTTATGAAGAGAAGATAAACAACCAAATAAAACAATGGACAACTGATCTAAATAAGCACTTCTAGAAAGAAGACAGAAGGAAGGTCAAGAGACATGAAAATGTGCTCAAAGTCACTAATCATCAGGAGATACAAATCAAAACAGCAATGAGGAATCATCTCACACCTGTCAGAATGTTTATCATCAACAAATCAACAAACAGCAAGAGTAGATGAAGATGCAGAGAAAAAGGATCTCTTTTGCACTGTTGGAGGGAACTCAGACTGGTGTAGCCACTGTGGAGAACATTATGGAGTTTCCTCAAAAAAGTAAAAATGGAACTCCCATTTGACCCAGTGATCCCACTTCTAGGAATACGTCCCAAGAAACTAGAAACACCAATCAAAAAGGATATATGCACCCCTATGTTCATAGGAGCACAATTCACCATAGCTAAAATTTGGAAACAGCCTAAGTGCCCATCAGCAGATGAGTGGATTAAAAAACTGTGGTACATCTACACAATGGAATACTATGCTGAGGTAAAAAAGAAGGAGCTCCTACCATTTGCAAAAACATGGATGGAGATGGTAAGCATTATGCCTAGAGAAATAAGCCAGGCAGAGAAAGATAAATATCACATGATCTCACTCATTTGTGGAATATAATGAATGACATAGACTGATGAACAAGAACAGATTTAGAGACAGGGAAGCATTGATTAGACTGTCAAACATCAGAGGGAAAGCTGGGGAAGATGGGGATAAGAGGGAGAGATCAATGGAGGGACTTGAATACCTGCATATAAGCCTAATCAATGGACACAGACAATAAGGTTGTGGGGCATAAGTGGAGGGCAGGGAGTAATGTGAGAATAAGAACACATGTAAAAAATAAAAATAAAATTATAAGGAAAAATAAAATAAAATATTAAATCTAATCCATACTAGTGGTCACCCTAATCTTAAGAAAAAATTGTTTCACGAGACAAATATTTTTAAATGAAACTCTCTGTAGCCTGGAAATTATTTTGGAGAAAATAAAGAGAAGTTTCATTCAAATGTTAGAATAATTGTAATTGACTGTCAATATATTTGGCCTCTTGAGCTAAAGTTAAGTAATTTGAGTTTTGCCTCCATGACAAAGTTTAGATAAAGTTACAAAAATAAATTGACAGCCAGTTTAAAATTGAATTGTCATGGCCTAGAGAAAAGAATATCCTTGCATATTATTTTATAATGTCAGTATAATTCTTAATATTTCACAACAGCATACTGTAAAATTGTCCCAAACATAAATAAAAACTAATTCTTTGAATGTTTGGCAACAATTTAAAAAGAGGACATGAAAGGCACTGGGGAGGCACTTTAGCATTTTGTACTGGCCCTCTTACCATTTTTGCCAAGAGGTAACCTCTTCTTATAATCCAATTACCCTCAGCTGTTACCTGAGCTTTCTATTTTTGCTGAGATTGAAGCCAGGAGGTGGCTCGTATAATGGACCTGTCTCTCTACCAATTGTGTGAGCTGGGTCCTCTCTGGAGAAAGAACCTGAATTCCCTGAGATATGTGTTCAGTGCTGGGGCCCCGCCAGGAGGTGAGGCTATCTCAAGGGCAGGTGCTGGGCTTGGAGGCCAAGGGGGCATAGTTTACCAAGGAGACAGAACTGAAACTCACAACACCCTGCTTGGCCCTGGAGAATGACTGGTTAGCCAGAGAAAGGTAAGAATCCTCAGGTAAGGAACAATCTAAGACAGGCACAACCACAGAGGGGCCATCAGGAAAGAACCTGGGGGTCAACAGAGGTCAGGCGCAGACCCTCACCCATTCAATCTTACAGGAGCCTGAACCCTCACCTCTTCTGGGGGAGGTCTCCTGCCCTCATGGCTGCTTCGCTTACCATGCCCAGCACAGATCAGGACCCAGGTAACAGACAGAGACTTGGCGGACAGCAGCTGCCCTATATCTAAATTCAGCCTAGCACCAGGAATGCTCAGGGCCTACTCAAGAATGCACATAATCCTTTCCACTAATATTTACAGGGTAATCTAAGATTGTTGGTAGAATATTAAATTTGACAGTAAAAGAGTAATCAAGCTTTCAGATTAATTTAAATTGGCGAATTGAAATAAGGGAATATCCAAGAAAATTTAATTGTACTGGACAAAAAGTTGTTTCTAAATTATTAACTAAAATTTATATTTGTGGTTCATCTCATGGTAAAATTGCTTAACATGCAATGAACATAAAGAAGTAATATTTTTGTCAAATAAATTAAAATTTAAAGTTACCAAGATTTCATTAACATTTTTTCAAAAGTCTCCATTAATCAAAAAAAGGGGGGGGTGGTAACATAATATTCAGGGAAGGAAAATTACATCTAGTAAATTTTTACTTTAGAAAATTAATTTTCATTTGTAATGCTAATAGCAAGACACCCATGAAAAACACACATGGTATCAAAATAAGCCAAAGGAAAATGGTTTAGGAAAAAATAAATAAAAGGATCCCAAGTCAATTGTATAGAAAAGACTCCTTTATTAACTTTTGGTTGAGAATACGTTTATATACTTTCAGAAAACAATTCCAAGACCAAGTGGACTCCTACAACACAGAGGAATTGACATGTCTGCTCCAACCACAAATATAAGAGGAGAAACAGTCCAGAGATGGAAGATGTTGATGATGCCTTGTCATGCTAGCAGTCAGCAGCTGTGCATTGCTACAGATGCCTAGACCAAACCAGAGAGGGTCGGATCTCCATTGCCACCATTTGTCCACCCTTCAGATACCATTGCTGATGTGTACACATAAGGAAATGTTTGACATTGAAACTGGGACTCAGAACTATTGGACATTAAAATTGGTACTCAAACATTTTTTGTTGTTATAAGTTTATTTCTAGCCTGCAGAGGCAAGATGTTTTTAAAGAAAGGAATCGGGTGGAGGGGAGGAAGGGCTGGAAACAGATACAGAGGCAAAGAATCAATGAACAGATTATCATACTACAGCGAAAAGGCAGGAGAGGTTGGGGGTGGGAGGACCTGTAAGAGATCAATCGAAGGATTTGTATGCATGTATGAAAGCATAGCCAATGGATACAAGATACTGAAGGTGTGTGGAGGGGACAGGTGAGAGCATGTACTAGGGGGAAGGGAAGGCCGGGGGGAGGTCAATAGGGGAAAAAAAAGGAGAAATGCGCACTACTACTTTAAAGAGTAAAAAATATAGATCCAGAGACATAGAAGCATGGAAGAGACTGTTAAACCTTAAAGGGAAGCCAGGGTTAGGTGGGTGAGTGGGAAGAGATCAACTAAAGAACTTGTATGCAAATATGCATTAACCCATGGACACAGACAATAGGGTGGTGAAGGTTACAGGTAGGGGTGGGTTGGGAGAGGTCAATGAGGGAAAAAGGGGACATATATAATACTTTCAATAATATTTTTATTTAAAATAAATTAAAATAAATTAAATTTATTTTATTAAAAATTAAAATTAATTTTTAATTAGGATTACTTAAATAAGTTCTGTCATCACCAGAGTGGTCTTCCAAAAAAGAAAATCATCATAATAATAACAATATAAATAAATAGAAACACTGTTTTAAAAGTTATAATTCACTGGGCCAGCTATGACTCCATGATTCAGCATCCACCCATGAATAAATAGGTCACAATTCAATTCCCACTGAGGGCGTATGCCTGGGTTGCAGCCTCGCACCCAGTAGGGGGCATGCAGGATACAGCCTATAATGATTCTTTCTCATCATTGATGTCTTCATCCCTCTTTACCTCTCCCATCCTCTCTCTGAAATCAATAAAAATGTATTTTTTTTTAAATAAAATAAAGCCTGTGCTCAGTCAACTGTCAGTTTTCATCATACAGATCCCCAAGTGACAATGGGGGCCAAAATTTGTGCCTTGGCAAGGGACACACTGTATCGTTTGTCCCCTAGAAAGTTGAGAAGGCCAGCTGTTTGCCTCCAAGAAATGTCTAACAAGGGGCTGCAGAGAAGGAGATCATCTACATACTGGAGAAGAGTGCTGGGTTCTAATGAAAATTGTTGGAAGTCTCTGGCTAAGGTCTGACCAAACAGATGAGGACTGTCTCTGAGCCCCTGAGACAGAACCATCCAGATGAGTTGGTGGGATACCTGCTAGTCTGGGTCCTGCCAAGTAAATGCAAATAGATGGTAAGGGTCTGGATCCAGAGGGATGGTAAAGAAGGCATCCTTGAGGTCAAGGAGGGAAAAATGGGTGGTACCAGATGGGATGCGGGAGAGGAGAGTGTAAGTATGGGGGACCATCCAGTGGATGGAGACCATTGCCTCATTGATTAGTCAGAGGTCCTGAACCAGTCAGTAGGTCCCATCTGCCTTCCTAATGGGGAGGATGGGGGTGTTGTAGAGTAGATGTGTATGAGGAAGCCCAGTAATGAGGAATTTGAGCTCTCGGCAATGAGTTAGGGAGATAGGATACTGGGGATGGGAGGGAAATGAGGTGGGGTCCTTAAGTCTGATCTTGACCAGGGTATGGTGTCTAGTATCCACCAGGGTAGAGGTATCCCATAATTTTGGGTTAACAAGGGATGCAGGCAGTGGGCAGGCAGCATTCCCATGTAGGTAGGGGGACAGAAGCAGAAGAAGCAGGGAGGCTGAAGGACTCTGAGTGAGCTGCAGAGTGGCCCCTAGTTTGGTGAGGATATCCCATCCTAAAAGGGCACAGGGCACGAAGGCATGACTAGAACTGAGTCAGTTATAGGGCTATCATCAAGGATATAGAGAAGGGGTCCAGTGGCCAGCGGGCAGGTGGATTTGCCATCAATACCCATGACCAAGATCATAGAGGGGAAAAGTGGTCCAGCAAAGAAAGGCAGGACAGAGAAGGTACCCCCTGTATCAATCAGTAAAGAGATCTGCTGAACAGCTACCTTGAGCATTTCCCTGGGCTCAGTGAGGACGATGGGGGTCATTGAATCCAGGTGTCTTCAGTTTTCAGCTAGTCCCAGCATGACCAGCAGCAGATCATGACCTGAAAGGGCAGCCCCTCCACACTGAGATGCAGAGGGCCTGTTACTTTTCCAGGGTCGTTTTGACCACACACCAGGGTAGGGCTTGGTTGGAGTCTGGGGCTGAGGGCACTGCTTTGCCCAGTGGCCTTCATTCCCAGACTTGAAGCATCCTTCTTGGCGTTCATCCTCTCTTTGCACTCCCACCATGCACAGTCCGCTTTGGACCATGCATGGCTGCCATTGGCCTCAGAGCTGCTACCAAGGCTTGGGTTTGCAGATTCACTTTTTGTCAAAGATGGGCCTCCCAATCCAATTCTGCCTGCTCCTCATGGGCATTAAAAACTTTAAATGCCATATTCACTAGATCCCGGACAGGAGTCAGAAGGCCATCCTCTGACTTTTTAAACTTTTTCAAATATCTGGAGCCTTCTGCAAAATGAAGTGAGTTGCTCTGGATGGGAACCCAGGGTCCAGACAGGTATATAAGGTCAGAGCCTCAGTCAGTCTGTTATGGAATGCCACGGGATTCTCATTTGGTCCCTGTTATCTGTGTTGCAGATTAGATCCACAACCTGGTAAAGGCACGTGGAACAACCAATTGATGCCTGTCTCTCATCTCTCTCTCTCTCTCTCTCTCACCTTCTTCCTCTCCCTTCCACTTTCTTTAAAAATCAATGGGGAAAAAATCTGAAGATAAGGAATAACAAAAAAGATAATTGCAGAAAAGCAATCATAAACCTCTGTTAATGGATATACAATGTATAAAGATGCAATCTGTTACATTAATGGCATAAGGGAGGAGATGTAAAGGAGCAGAGTGTTTATTCAAGGCAAGTTGGTATAAATTGAAGATAAACTATTGTAACTTTAGTATGTTAAATGTAATCTCCACAGTAAACACAAAGAGAATAAACATATATGCAAACAAAATGAGGAGTGGAATCAAAATGTGTCACTACAAAAATTCACATAAACACAAAATAGGCAATGATTTAGGGATTGAGAGAAAAAAATATTATAAGACACATAGAAAAGAAGTAGCAGTGGCAAAAGTATGTGCTCTTTTATTAGAAATTACTTTTAATGTAAATGGATTAACACTGAAAGGGGAATTCTTTCCAGCTTCCTCCATCTTAGGTGACTACGCACCTAACGAGACAAAGAGACTTGCCAGTTACCCAACCCACCATTAGGTAATCCAGCAAGAATGTGCCGGGAGATAACCTAATAAGACAAAACCACTCCTTCCTGCTATTAGACTGCTTCCTGACTCCACATCCCGTACCTGCGTAAGCAGACCCCGGCCCCTACCTGGCCTATCAGGATGGGCCAACTCCCCTACCTGGCCTATCAGGATAGGCCAACTTAGTAATTCAAACAGCTCTCCACCCCCCCGACCCCCAGTATAAAATGGTCATGTAACAAAGGCACGGGGCTCTCAGCCTCTGCTCTGTTTTCGGAGTATGTTGTGAGCCCCAGCACGCTGGTCTGAATAAACCCCTTTGTTTTTACATGAGATCGTCTCTTGGTGCTCTGTAAGTGCGGCTTGCGTTCCGGGCTTAACATTTGGAGGTCCCACCGAGATTACTGCGGCCGCCTTCGGGCTCCAACAGACGCTTCTCGGGGTAAGT